>JAXGGA010001406.1:0-154925 GCA_038373865.1 Uloborus plumipes
CCAACTCAAATTCGTGCCAGTTTCCTTTTCCTATTATCCGTAAAAAAGTAGACATTGCCAAGCCCAAGGCTCAACTTATTAGAACGTCATTACACAAGTAGTTACTATTGCTATAGGGCAATTCCATCGTTACAGACGTAACAATCGCAGACTTTGAACACTAATAATTCTGGTTTGGGCTGATGAAAGTCTTCAATTTTTTTTCCTGTAGTGTAACTTGATGATTTATATGCTACATTAAATTTGCGTGCAGATTGCTTAATTACAAAAAAATACAGAAATTAAAAACTGCCTGTTACAGACGTAATTCACAAAACAGCAAAATCTCGACTATATCATACAACTTACAATATTCCTCTGAATTATACGGAAATTTTGAACTTTTTTTTTTAAATATGTATTCTAGAGACTTCAAGCTTTCTAAAACCATAAAGATTGTGTGGATTTTGACTGCCGAATTTGTGAAAAAAATTCATAAACTTGTTACGGACGAAACAAAGTGGTGTTACAGACGTAACATCTCTGATTTGAAAGTAGAAAACAGTATTTTAAAGCAGGAATTAACAAAGATTTTTGTGCTAAAACAATACAGTAGCATTAATTAACACATTATTTGAATATTTGAAGTTATACTGTAACAGTTTTAGAAAATTTGGGTAAGTCTGGGGGAGTTGAGAGCATATGCCAATATGTCAATATGTAACAATGAATTAATGCATCTTAAGAAAATTATTTCCAAGAAAGATTGACACAAGAAAAGTTTAGAAGGGCCTTCACACAAATTTATTTATTTGTATTCTTAAAATTAATGCATAATGGGGCTGCTACATAAAAAAATCGGAAAAAGTAAATTCCTCCCTGGAATCAGTGATTGGTCTTCGGAGAACTCAAAAATTTGAAAATGTTGGATGATATAGCAGAATACTAGTACCAAACTAAAATTTAACCTTCTTGGTGACAGTTGGTCAATTTTGATAATCTTTTTTGAATGAAAAAATGTGTCCTTTTTCGTCCGACGTTCTCGAAATTCGAACGGCATTTTCGTATTCTGTTCGAAAACAATGCATTTCGCGGGCTTTTGGCAAATTCGCGATGTTAGCCCACCGTTCTTCCAATTTTGGCGTCAGCTTTAAAACATTTTCCTGGGGCATATAAATAATTTTAACTTTTTCTGCAATGGAGTTTGCACACTGAAAAAAGGAAAGAGCGTCGTTGACAAATGCTGTTCTAGATCTTACTCTCTGCCACACCTGGTGCCTGACCATACCCCCAACTCCATCCACAGCTCCCTTTCCATGTAACGTAGCAAAAAAAATGCCAGTTGAGGGATAAATTATAATCAGTTATACCATATGTGTATTTTATTAATCTTAAGAAATAAATTTCAATTACATGCCGACATAGTTAAAAATTTCAAAATCAGAATACCAGAAACTTTAGTACTCGTACCATATTATGCTATATACATGTATTGCTCATCCTGTGCTTTTTACCTATTTAATTGGAAATTTACTTTTGCTACGGACGTAACATAGAGCCATTTGTTATTTCCGAAATGTTACGTCTGTAACAGCATTAATTTAAAAACTAAATCAGTTGCAATATTTTTAATTATGGTGGGCAATTACTCTAAGAATTTGCCAAAAGGACCATTAAGGGTTTTTTATAGTTTTGACTTTTTAGGACGTAATGACAACTTTTGCTTCTTTTTTGTTACAGACGTAACATCAAACTTCTTTTTTTTCAAACTTCAATTACACCATTTAGATCAATTCAAAAGAAATTAATGAATGCATATTATTATAGTACCGTCTTAGTAGTTAAAATTTTGCTACAAGTAGTTATTTTTGTTTTTATTTTTCGATGGGAAATATGCATTTGAAAATGTGTTCTTTTTTCTGATTTTTACAAGTTCGTGAATATCGTACTTCTAACTAAGAAAACAAGTATTATTCTAACTCTCACCAAAAAACCAATGCAGAATTCTTAAAATATACATCTTAAGCTTTAAAATGATGTATAACATAGCAACATAACTTCAATATGAATTTTTGACCAATTGGTTTCACTTTTCATGGAATGGCCCTATACTTTTAGAAATTCGAACTCGAAGAATTTTTCTACCATCAGACATGCTAAAAACAATGCAGTAGAACAGCGTTGAAATCCGAAAGCACTCATATAAAGTTATTAAAAAGTCACCTCACGAATTTTTGAAATAACATATTTTTTGCTCAAAAAGTGGCATTTTCAGGCTTTCTGTACGAATTCAAATGTTCGACAATATACCCCAAAAGTTTTTCGAGGTGTTTCGGTTTATACAAAGAGCACTTTTTATGCTATTAGAAATAAAAACTACTATTTATACTATTAGAATTAAAGTATTTTTTAAAAACAATATTCGTCTTTAAAAATTGCTGATTTTTTATTTATTTTTTTTTCAACTTGAGGACATTTATGCGATTTCAAAAATAATTTGTTTCCCATTATTAGGTAATCCCGTTATTGGTGTAACGACAATTGGCAAGTTCTCCGGGCTACTAGAAATTGATTTAATTTTATCACTCGTAACTCGAACGGAATTGGAGGGAGAGCTTTGCATCCTTTTTACAAAATACTCGAGAAAGGATTGGAGTTCAATGTCGAACCAAGTATCAAATAATTTAAATGTTTACGAGAATCACGAAAGGTCAAGTATCATCTTCTTCGGGTGTTAATTAACGAGATACTGTCGTCCCCGATTAATCGAGTATACCCCGCTTAAACGAATAAATATCTCGGAAACCAAATATTTCCCGTGCCGCTGACGCAATGTTAAAGATCCCCGTTTAATCGGATACCCCGCTTAATAAAATAATATTTCTTGGAACTGACATTATTCGTTTAAGCGGGGCCGACAGTATTAATAAAAAACTTATTTAAACGTTTATCTGAATGAACGTCTATGCTTAGAAATAGTAAAATATTTCCAAACTTGGTACTGATGAAAAGCCCGTAAAAAATAAATTTTTTGTAAATTTCTCCAAAGCTTCCAAGCTCGAAATGCGTAAAAGGACTACAAAAAAGTTCAAAGCATTTTTTAAGCAAACAATAAATTACTTTGCACAAGATCGTTTTCCGTGTGAGATTAATAAGCTTGAAGAAAAAATTATATAATATTACTTGAAATTTATAAATTTGAGACGATGGAGTCATAACGAAATAAAAATCAATACATCGGAAAAGGTAAATAAACATTAATCTACTTACTGCTACAATGCAGCCAAGGAAAGCAACACCAAGTAAGAATTTCATTTTAGAATTTTAGAATTTTGTCTTCACTTGCAGAAGATACCAAATTAGAACTTGTGTCCCCTTCTCTGAGCTCCTAGTTTAAATACTTCATTACATCCTGGATTTCGCAGTAATCTCAGACGACAAATCTGAGATGTCAAATTCAGATATGGAGAGATAGCAGACGATTTTTTTCCCGGAGAATTACAACTCAACTCTGCTGGTGTAAGAAATGCTTATCGGGGAAGACTTATCTGGAATGAACTTGAAAATTGTTTTATGGTATATTAAGCAGCTAACATTTTTCGGAAAAAGGATCATCTTGTTTGTCTCAACTACTGCGAAAATTTATTATTCTTCAGATTTTTTGAAAGGGTTTTATCTCGCTTTTTTCCGGATATACAAGGCTGCTAATATATTTTTCCTAGCCGTTTGCGTATTAGCGTAATGTTTGCAAAACATGTTCAGGTTCTGTTGAAGCTGGTTGCGTTAAAACTACGCAACCTCTTGGATTGCTTTGTTGGAAACAGAGGTTACTTAAATCAAACCACAGTGAACATTTCAATTCCAGTAATACTAGGCAATCTTTCTACAAGAACTTACTCAATTCAATTTCACAAATGGTATATTTTTCCTCATAGAATTCAGCTTTATTTTCGGAATTTCAAATTCTGACTTTTAATTCTCAGGAGTTCAAATATAAAGAATCATTATATGTCATTAATATGAGACATTAACTTTTAAAGCATTTAGAAAGTTTTCTAGCATTAAAAAAGAGGGTCACATCCACAACGCATACATAAATCATTCCTTTTCAATTTGATTGTAGAACAATTAAAGGCCAAAGTTTAAAACTGTGGGAAAGTTCAATTATATGCGCAAAAATATTACAAGTAGTCAGATGCAGTGAGCAAACTACAACTCAACTCGACTTCTCCAAGAAACACTAGGGTACAAATCCGACATAAGTACGATTAGAAATTTTACGTGGAAAATATGAAAAGTTGCTTTCTTTGGCAAAAACAAAATTTCCATTTTTCTTGCGAGTAGAGTTGAATGCAAAAATGTTCATTCTGAATATTATGTTGACCTAAAGAAAGACAATAGGAAACTTCTCACAACTCATTTTGCTCAAGAAACTCATTTATTTAACTTCTTTCGCCTCATGATGTCATGGTTGCACTTCATATGCTGTTGTTCATTATTCCCCGACTCAACAAGGAAGGGGGTTATAAGTTTTATCTGTATCTATCGCTCTGTGTATTTGTCTGTAGCACTCTAGCGCCTAAACGGATGGGGTGATTTTGGAAAAAATTTTTTGCTTTGAACGAGTTAATCGAGAGTGTTCTTAGCTAGATCGCGTCTTCGGAAAACATTGATTAACTAAGATATTAATTGAAAACCTTTAAAATGTTTTTCGCGATTTTTGAAGTGAAAACATGCTTGAAAAATTAAAATAATTGTACCAAAAGAAAGAGAAAATTATTCTGCCTCTGATAGAATGTGTTCGAAAATTCCATATTATATAGAACTCAAATTACAACGTCTTTAGCAAATGCGGCTAAACCTTTATTCACGTGATTGGAAACCGATGTCATTGTTGGCAGTTAAGGAAAGAAAACTCAATGATTTAGTATGTTTATATGGTGCCGGTTTGTATTTGTTAACTATTAAAATACTTCTAATTGATCTTAGTATAAGAATTTTTTTTAAAGCATTTGCAATTTTCGCTCTTTGTTCTGCTTTTGCGACTAGCAAATGTCACTAGTAAGGATTATTTTTCCTTTTTCGTGTTTACCATGTCCTCTCGTAAACAATAAAATATATTTGAAACTAAAATGCTTTCTGTCCAGTGACTGTTTCAATACGAGGTCCGCTATCAGAGTCGGGGGAAGGGGTGAGGGTTAAACTTTTTAATATTTATCTTAGTATTGTTTTTCAGAAGACGTAACTATTTTCTGGGAAGTTTTGTTCCAAAAACCTTCCTTAATTTCCATGATGCAGATTAATAGACATGAGCGCAGATAGACATGGGCACAAGGCTTCTTATCAATAGAATGAGATGGTAAAGGTTAAAAGAGAAGAAGAAGGAAGAAAGAAAGAAACGAAAAGAAAGCAAAAAAAAAAATCAAAATTTGAATGGGCTTCAGCAGACAAATTGAACTTTTCACACTCAATTTGTCTGCTGAAGCCTGTATGTGTATAATGGAAAGGAACGTGTGTGTAGAGGAAACACATTTAATTGCTTTAGAACTCTTTTTTCTCCTTTTTGCGAAATGCTGTTTCATTACTGAGTGTTTTTAAAAATTACAGTTATGTATAAATTTCAGTCTATCCGTGTCTTTTTTAAAAACACATGAGAAGCTCAGAGCAGATTCGTACAGCTTGTTGCTTTTGTTGGATGTCTTTGCGCCCATAAGCTCACACTTTGTGCATTGATAAAAGAGCTCCTTGCAACTTTGAAACACGTGTCTGTTGCATTCCTGCTCGTTTGTGGTTTTTAACGTTGTATTATTTCCTTTTGTTGCTCCTCTACCTGACTATCGTACGGTTCTTCGACACTCAGTTCCGCATTATTTTAGAAGGAATCAATATCCTCTTATGCAAAAAGAGAATTTCAAAATTTCGGAGTCAACTGTTCCGAGAAATGTACGCAGTTGTATATTCTTTCCGTGTCTCGGTGTCGTATATCTTTCAGATTTCGTTACAAACACCTACCTGTTGAAGTTGATTCATGCGTTACTCTTCTAAAGACTCTCACGAACCGTACTTGGGCAATCCTCCATTTTTCTTCATTGGATCTATGAAATGATTGAGCTAAAAGTGATAAATTGATATTTTTATTGATTTGTCTAAAGCGCATATCACACTTATCGACATCCCTCCAACTTTGCTACAACTTCTATGCGCTTCAACCGAAAGAAGTTTATCAGGGTTTCCAGACTCTCAAAGAGAGAGTTAATCGACTAGAAACACAATGCTAACGAGAAACATTCTATGAAATAAAGATTTATAAGTTTTTTAAATAAAAATATGTTATTAATAACTCACCTGAAGTTATTCTCATGTTTTCATCCATGCTATATGATATCTCCACGTGCATGTTGATATCGCTATAGATATATTGTTCTTTGACGTCATCAGGCCAAAGGATTGTTGCCTTCTGATTGGCTGATTTTGCCAGAAAGAAGTCCATGCAACTTTTTGCGAAGAAGAAAAAAAGTTGAAGCAAAAACGTTGGACTCTGAAAAGTAATGCACACGGGGATTTTTCGGTCGAAATTGCGCTATCGCGGTTGAAGCGCAGCAAAGTTGAAGGGATTTCGCTACGTGCGATATGCCAATATGCGAAATTCAATAGCATATACTATGCGCTTTTCCACGTCCCCATTCAAGGACGATCGTGTCGTCACCGATCGAACGACGTCGTTTGTCGGACGATTCCTGTCGGATAGCAGGTAGTCGTCTTGCCTTTCAAATCAGGACGACATTCATTCATCTGTTTCTTCGATGGAGCAACATATGGCAATGGCATTCAAAATTTGACGTCACAGTATTAATGAAATTTACGTCAATTAAATAAACGATATTCTTTGATAGATAAAAAATTGGTTGCTTGTACTCTTGTACGAGAGTTAAAAGTAGCAATTCTTAAATGATTAGATATTATTCTACATATATAAAATTGCGACAAAAGTGTAGAATTATAATTTGACACTGTAAGGAAAAGTGGTGTTTTTACCAGCGTGTGTGATCTAAAATTGCAATAAACTTCATGGAACGTGTGTAAGGAACAAAAATACTATACAACAGCGCCTTACAGTGAGTAAAGAAAACAATTCAAATATTTTCACCCATGGTTTGTCGCGAATCAATACAAAAAATGTTTTACGATAACTGGTCTTCTAAATATCTGTGATTTTAACGTCATTCAGAAGATTGTTCGCAAAATACCGCCAATATCGCCAAATTAAACCCAAATTAGAAAAAAAAATATTTTTTCGCCAACTTGGCGACCAAAATCTTGGTGATTTATCTACAAGTGGTCACCAAATCTCAACGTCACTTAAGTCTGGGTTGATATTAAGAGATTTACCCCAAAAAGAGGCAAAATACCCCACTTAGAAACATTCGAATTGAACCAGCAGGGTAGGTACTCAACTAGACCCCACTTGCAGCCCGCATGCAAAATTCGAATCTTTTACGGCGTACCATTTTTGAGTTGTGTGAAATACATACATACATACATATGTACGTACATATAGACGTCACGAGAAAACTCGAAATAAATAAGTCGGGGACGGTCGAAATGTATATTTCGGCTCTTTATATGCTCATGGGTTCGTATGTACGGGTTGACGATTCGAAAAAACGTCTCAACAATCATTCGAGGGTAGGCAAAACAGATATTTAGACCGAAATTTTAGTGAAAATTCATTCGCGATCACAATACTTCCTTTACTATGTAAAAGGAAGTAAAAATGTTGCAATAACATAATTTTATTTATTTTGTTTCATTGTTGTTGCTCAGACAATCTCTTCATTGCTACAGAAAAGCTCAGACTTTCATTCTGGTAATATGCGTTTCGTTCTTAGTAAATAAACACAAACACGCACATAAATAAGGACACTTCGAAAACTAATAGCAGTTTGAGCGTAAGGCTGCAAGTACGGTTCAGAATGCCTTCAATCGAATGCACGAGCTATCTGTGTTTCAGAAAGCTTCCAGTTGGAAAGTGAAAGGGTCGTAGGACCAAGCGTTTGCTGGTTATAGCGTGTTAAAATGCGTGGCGCCATAGAAAATCCCGTGAACTGTGATGTGCGTTGAGTGATAACATTTCTGTAGGCCAAAAAAACTCTGAGCAGCGGGATTGACTGCTGAGTTCTGGCGTAAAAGACTACCGCAACATAACGCGCGTCCCCACTCTGCGGAGAGAACAGGAGAACAGTCCTCTCTGCAGTACGAACTTGACTCCTTCTGATTATCATCTGTTAATTGCAACGAAGAAGTGGCTTGAGGGACAGCATTTCGCAGACGAGGAAAAACTCAAGAAACATTGCAACACATTATTTAAATCGCAAGCTGCCGCTTTTTATGCAGAGGGAATTGAAGGGCTTAGGAGATGTAGGGGTTATTTGACAAAACAGAAATTGCGAGTAATTAAAGTTCTAAGTTTAATTGTTACAGTTGTTGCAGATTTTTTGTTTTCTGGTTTTGTCACTAGTATGCGTATGAAAATGGTCTAATGAGATCTACTTTTTGATGAACCAAGTTTTATTTACTTACCTGCATCCATTGTCCAGAGTGTTCATTTTTCAGAATGTAACATAGCCCCTTCATCCTCCAAACCCTTCAATTGGTAAAACGGTACAAAAGGTGCGTGAATAATGGAGGAGACTACATTGAAAAATAAATGTTCGAAAACTTTGATGGCAGAAGCAGAAGCTCTTAAAAATCAGAAAAAGCACTCTCTAGCGGATTGCACAGCAACAACAGGCGGTTTCATTATCACTGGAATCCTGTTTGAGTGATTCATAATATTCTGCGGTAAAATGGGCTCTAGGCAGAGCCAAAAACTGGGTATTCCATAATACCCTCTTCCAGACATGCATATTTCCCCAAAGGAAATGTCGCACCCCATTCAAATGTTACAGAGCACCTCCCAAAAGGAGATCAAAACCTCGCTCAAATTACCATTAAAAAATTTCAATGGCGTAGGCTGCGCCACTGAAATTTCCCACTAACATCTCCTCCCCTTTTCGGGCACCCCTACCCTCATCTCATTTAGATAAACTCAATTTATATACATTTTTTTAATTTATAAATTGTTTTTAATTCGATATTACTATTGAGAGATTTAACTGATAATATGGGGACCTATTTCAGAAACCAATTTGTTAATTAATACACTGCTCGACATTGAAAATGCAACACCAAGAAGGAGTGGTCAGAAATTCATGCAAATTTTACCGTAGACGCACGTCACTGAGTTATGCAAATGATATGAAATGCGCAGCTCTCCGACGCACGTGAAGTAAGATATAAGAGAATGAAGTTGAAAAGTGGGCTATGTTTATGTTGGTTTTTCTGCCAGACTAATTATCGGAGAAATTTGGTTTTTATCTCGAAGGATACGTGTGATAGGAGGAAATGCCACGCCGTCCTCAACGAAGACACTTCCAGCATATAGACGACTTTACAAGGGGTATGGTGATCGGACTGAGAAGGGGAGGTTGGTCCATACGTCAAATTGCAGCTGATACCCACATGGATGCAAGCACTGTGCATCGGCTGTGTCGGAGATGGTTGGAAAGAGGAAATGTAGCCACATTGAGGGGTGCAGGTGCAGCTAGAGTGACGTCAGACCGCTTGGATCGACGGATTCACCGACAAGCTGTGGCGGACCCGCAAGTCACTTGTACGTCGATTCTGCAGCACGTGCAAGGTACCCTGGATGTTCCTGTGTCGACCAGAACCATTTCCCGTCGACTGGTTGCACGTGGCCTGCAATCACGGCGCCCGCTAAGAAGACTGCCATTGACCTCACAGCACAGACTCCAACGTTTCGAATGGTGCCGGTCCAGAGTGACGTGGATGGCAGAATGGCAAACCGTAGTGTTCTCAGATGAATCCCGCTTCTGTTTGTCCAGCGATAGTCATCGCATACGTGTGTGGCGTCGACGTGGAGAAAGATCGAATCCGGCAGTAACTGTGGAATGCCCCACAGCGCGACAACGTGGCATAATGGTTTGGGGCGCTATTGCATACAATTCCGTATCACCTCTAGTTCGTATTCGGGGCACTATAACGGTCCAACAATGTGTAGATAATGTACTGCGGCCGGTGGCAATCCCCTACCTTCAGGGTCTGCCAAATGCAATTTTTCAACAGGATAACGCCCGGCCTCACAGTGCTCGAATCAGCCAACATGCTCTACGAGGTGTACAATTGCTTTCCTGGCCACCATACTCTCCTGACTTGTCACCAATCGAACATGTGTGGGACGTGATTGGACGCCGTTTGCAGCACCTGTCACTGCCTCGTTCAGAGGACGAACTGTGGCAAATGGTTGAAAGGGAATGGAGTGCCATCCCTCAGGACACCATCCGCAGGCTTATTGACTCCATGCCTAGACGTGTTTCTTCGTGCATCGCTGTCCGCGGTGGTCCTACTTCTTACTGAGCCGACGCCGTCCTCGCTCTAAATTTTGCTTATTTATTTTGAAATAAATATCACTTATTGTTCCATGCTGTCTCTGTCTTCTCACCAAATTTCATCAATTTCTGACCACTCCTTCTTGGTGTTGCATTTTCAATGTCGAGCAGTGTAAGAGGCAGAGGGGCATTACCATATCGCAACTATCGATATTGCAAGGGGCCCTCACGACAGACGGACCGAAGCAGAATCCAAAACGGCTCATGAAAAATACCTTAGGTAATTTTGTTCACTTCAAAGGGGCCCTCAAAAATGGATTGCGACGGCTCTCAAACCTGTAAATTCGCCACCAGGAAAGGGGGGGAGGGGAGGATTTCCGATTTTGAACTCCTCCCACGCATACTAATCTATATTTATCGATGTCTGTGTGCCACTTTAAAGCAGCATTTTACAATTATTGCTCTGTGTCACAACTCTGTGTTTCGAATTTGGATATTATGACCTTTAATTGTGGGTTCTTAGCATGCACTAGTGTTGACAAAACCGCTCGTTCCAAAGAGTAGAAAACTTCTGTCAATAATGGAAAGTACAAATGTACCGCCGCTTTTAACAAAACAAAATTTAACAAACCGAATCGGTGTGCGCTGATAACATCGCAAGTGATCTTTTCTCTATTCCCAAGTAATATCTGGAATTCTAAGAGAAAATCGACATAAAAGAGCGTCGGCTTTCACTTTGACATATTTTATCGTCTGCTAAAAGGGCAAAGGTTTTCGGAGCGAAAATGGTTTTGGGATATTTTCAGAGCCAGGTGGTTAACTTTTTTCAGAAAATTTGTTTTTGTTGGTTGAGTTTTACTTCAAATGACAGTTTGCAGGGCTGCGGAGTTGGGGTTTTGGGAGAAAAAGGTTGGGAATAGATAGCTTTAAAATTTCAAGAGACTAGTCGGTCATCCCCCCCCCCAGTAGATAAGAAGTCAGAGCCGGGAGTTAAAGGCTATAGAATTACAAGAAACGGAGTCGATCATTCACCCCCCCTCCTTCTGCATTTCTGCTACATTGCAAAAAATAAGTTACTGTTTTTATTTCTGCTACATTGCAAAAAATAAGTTGCTGTTTTTACAGTAAGCTACTGAAAGCAGAGGTTTCAGTTTAAAGCTGTAAAATCACAGTAATAAACTGTAAAACTAGCTATTTTACAGTTTATTACTGTAAAATTAACAATGCTACAGTTTATTACCATAAAACTAGCTGTATTATACTGTAAAAACTAAGTGTAATACTGGCAACAGAAGTTCCAGTTTTAAACTGTAAAATGCATAGTAATAAACTAAGGAACTAGCAGTTTTACAGTTTACCGCTGCAAAATTAGCAATTTTACAGTTCATTCTGTAAAATCAACAGTGTAATACTGGCAGCAGCGGTTCCAGCTTGAAACTGTAAAATGCACAGTATTAAACTGCGAAACTAGCAATTATGCAGTTTATTACAGTAAACTAGCAATTTTACAGTTTATTACTGTAAACTAGCAGTTCTACAGTTTATTACTTTAAACTAGCAGTTTTACAGTTTATTACTGTAAAATTATCTGTATCGTACTGTAAAAACAACATTCAATACGTAGTGAGAAAAGAAAAGAAAAAAAAAAGCCGGCAAAATGAGTGGGAGGTTTTACAAAAGAAAATGAACATTCCTTCCAACACAGACTTTATGGATTTTGTAGAAGTCGATGACGCGGTACTAGTGACAGAGTACCCTACCGATGAAGAAATTTTAGCAAGCGTAAGAGATAATAGCGAACAAGATTCTGGTGAACAAGATTCCGGTGATAAAGATATAGAGGAAATTGAGCAGGTAATCAAAGTACCTTCAATCCGCGATGCAAGAGAAGCAGCAGATTTACTGCATGTTTTTGTAGAATCCCGATCTAATGTTCCCGACTCTATCTTTGATGCTTTAAAAATATCTGAGGACTATTTTTTGAAAGAACAAGTTTTTTCTCAGAAACAATGTTTAATTACAGATTTTTAAAAAAATAATGCAGATATTCTTGGTGAGTCAAAATTGTTATATTATGCATAAAAATTAGAATTTGTTTTCCAAACTACAAAAACTTTTGAATTGAATTACATTATACGTTAATTATTCCAATTATACATATTAATCTTTGGTACATTATTATGTCATTTTTTTCATCACATTATAAATTTATTGAACATCATAAATTTATTGAACATAGAATAAACAAAAATACTACCATTAATGGTAGTATTTCTGTTTATTCTGTGGTTTTCCTGTCCTTTTCGATAACTCGAATTCTTTTTGCTCTCCCTGCAACTTCGACTTATCGAAGTTTCACTGTTATTTTAAGCGAAAAGTTATTTTTGTTATTAGAAAATGATAAAGTACTTGTTAAAGTTTTAAATATTGGTTGAGGCCCATTAAAATTAGATATAGTAGTTATTTATTTAAAAGTTAAACTAAGTTTTACTTAAAATATTAGTTAAGGGAATGTGGGGCAAATTGAACTAGTTCATGTCGTTCATTTCTTCAATCATTTATGAAATCGCTTATGTATTCATATTTAAACTAATTTACATTTGTTCATTGAATTCTTCACCTATTTATTTATTCATTTACTTATTATTTCAATCATTTACTATTTTATTCACTCATTTACTTTTTCTTCAGTATAAATTAATGTATTTATTTGTAGTTTAATGATCTATTTCTTTATTCTTTCATGCTTTTATTTCATCAAAAATACTTTCAATAATCAAATAAAAAATATTTTATTTGGAAAATATTTTATTACTCACTTAACCCCAGTGGATATCTAAAGTGAAAACTTTCTTTTTTTTTTTTTTTTATTTACTGCTGAAAATGAAAAGTGTTGCTTGACTGCAAGTTTTAAATAATTTGCTTTTGAAAATTTCAAAAAAATTTCCGATTTGTGCATTTTAAAACAGGTAACTTATCTTAACTATTTCATTTTGCCCCAACTTAATTTTCACATAAATTTTTTTCCAACAGTATGACCATTATTCTCCACGCGAGCTTGCTTGTGATAAACTGATGTAAAATTCTTTTCGTCACTTGAAGATACTACCTCATACTTATTTTATTGATAACTTCGTCAGTTAAGTTCACCAATTTGGTTGAAGTTTTCAAAAATCATCAATAAATCAATAAATAAATAAAAATAAAAACAAATTTGAGAGTACTTTTTTTTAATAAGAGTTTCTGCGAAAATGTACGAACCAAAACTTTAAATTTATAGTACTTACATTCCGAAAATTCTTCAACACTAGGCAAAGGGATTTTTTACCTTTCCGTTGCCAATACATTATTACAAATATACTCTAGCAATGGCGCCCTCTACTCGGATAATTTATTTGGCTGTTACAAGTGTTCCGTTCACCTTAAAGCGTTAAAATCCATCAAAATTTGAAGCGCGTCTGCAAGTAAAACGAAGATGAGGGAAAGAGAAATAAAAAGAAGTAAATTAGAATAGAGACAGAAAGAGAGAAAAGATATAAGCTTTTGAATTCGTACTTTAAAGTAAATACTGAAAGAAAAAAAAACACAGCTTCCATGAAATTTAAAACAGCTCTTAAGAGCAAAGAAAATATCCATATTGCTTTCAAATTCTTCTAATGACTTTAAAAGAGGAAAAAAAATCGTCTGCCTGTGAATATTTCACTTTCTTAATATTCTTCCACTAGAGGCGGGAATCAAATTACTGTAAGAGCTACGGAAAGCGCTGTTCGCGAATTATATATTATGCCCCGGAGTCGAAAGTATCGATTGCAGACGAAAAGATGTTCTATGCAGAAGAATTCTCGAGCTGAAAATATTCAGTGATCCGCGAAAAGCATCAGTATGAGGATGGATGGAATATAAAAAGTTTCCGAACGTTTTTGTACAGAGGAAGAAAGAGATAAATTTAGAAGACTATGTGCGTCCACGAAAGGATTGAATAAACAAAGTATTGAGTTCGATAGAGGGATGGAAAACTCAGTCGATGGGGTTTTATACCGTTTGAGAAGCATTTTGAGATTTAAAATACTTTAACATTACATTCTTTAATATAGTTCGCTCAAGGGTTTGAAAAAACCCGGGTTTTCTTTTTTTTTTGAAAAAGCCCAGTCCGCCTGGGTTTTTGATGAAAACCCCGGTTTTTTTTTTCAAGAATTATTTTAATATCATTCTCTATTTGAATATTGGCTATCTACTTTTACCTTTCTTAGAATCAGGAGAATCCTGAAGAGAGGTCACTGTGACCTCCTAAAAAACTTCTTCGACAAATTTGGAAAAACTATTGTAATATTCATTTTTTTCATTGATATTATATTTTAATTTGCTACAGAATTTAATTTATAGATTGAAATAATTATTGCTTTTTTTTATCTTTTAAGTATTAAAAAAAAAAAAAAAGTAAGTGAAATACACGTGCAGTTTTATTTTTAATACCTAATAAACTGTCAAGAAAGGATGATGGCAATTTCTAGACCAGGTACTAACCAAGACTAAGGCAGGAATTCAAGTGAAACAGGCGATCGCAAATTGCAATCGCTACTGGAAGTGAATTACATTAGAACGTTTCTTGATAAAAACATCGTGACGTCAGCGTGACGTTTGCCTATGAAAAACGAGCTAGATAAAACGTCACAGCCTACTTGGCGAATAAGAGGAGATCGCTGACTGCTTGTGAGCTCTTATTGGCTCCACCCGTAGTGGACGTCGGTGCGATTAGCATTATAGCGATTGCAACTTATCCAAATTTGGAAAATTGCGATTGCAATGGTGAGTTGCGATCGTCCGTGTTTCACTTGAATTCCTGCCTTAATATTTTACCAAACTAAATTGATCAATACCAATTTCTAGGCTTAGTATGGATCAAAATATTAGAAAAACATTTAATTTGTATCTGAAATAAATGTTTTTAACATGCAAGAAATTTTGAAAAAACCACTTTACCGGCATAGTGGGCTTTTCAAGTGGACCCTCTCGAAAAAACACGGGTGGGTTTTTTCTGACTGGGCCCGCTTTTGCGAACCCTGATTCGCTCATAAAATTGCTTTTCGAAAATTTTTGGTTTTAAAACCTTATAATTTTTATAGCTGAAATCGATGTGGTCCAACCCACGGGTCACACGTGGCCCACTTACAATTAGTCATTTTTGTTAGCCTCTTACCCGACTTACTAAAAAATAAGTTAACATTTGAAAGAGAGAAAAAATAGGTGACAGATAGATCAGTGGTCCTCAACCTGTGAGTCGTGAGCCCAAATGGGTAGTGGAGCATTTCATATGGAGTGATGACTTTGCTCTTATTTTATAATACATAATAGTGCACAAACTATAACAAAAGAAAAAAAAACATATAAAAACAAAATAAGTACTGTCTAAAATTTTTTCGTGCGACCTCCACCGCAACTGCGCACGCGCCAAGTCTCTTCCGACTTTCTCGAAATAGGGGGGAAATGCAACGAGGAAGTAGCGAGCGAACAAAAGCTGAAGGCATCGGGAAGTGCGCATCCTAAACCTATCTCCCCTTTTTCAGATGGAAGCGTCCGTGGCTGCCAGGCGCACAATACGCAAACAGACAGTAGCATCATTTTTCTCTTCCTTTATAGAAATGTTAATTATGATAAACTTTATACGCACAATATTGCATATATTGAAGTTGTAGTATAGAACGTGTAATAAGTGCATGCAATATGATACTATGTTCCATATGCATCAATATTCTTAGTGTTACGTGACAGTTTTAACGTAATGATTCAGTTTAAAATTGATTTCACTAATTTAAGTATTTATTGTTGTTTTGCACTGGTGGTACAGAGAAAGAAGACATTTCTACTTTTTGACTGTATAATCAAATATTATATTACTAGAAATTAGCTGCTATTTGTATTTTCATTAATATTATAGTTAGGGATGGTGCGAAGCGCAGTTTAGTCGAAACGCCGAATACCGAAGCTTCGGCCAACTAATGGCCAAAGCTTTTGCTATTGCACATATTGATTTTTACATTGAATGCATTAATAAATACATACAATGTTACTATTATCCACATGTTTTAATATTCCTAGTTTTACACAACCTTTTTAGCTTACTGTCTCATTTTTAAATTACATTCACTAGTTAAAGTATTAGTTTTTGCTTTATACTGGTAGTTCCAGAAAATCAGGCAGTTCTTTTTTTTTTTAATTGCCAATAAGCAATATGACGCATTTTTTGGAATAAAAAAACAGCTCCTACAGTTGATAGTTATGATAAAATCAACTGATATGATCAAATATTAAATCACAGAAAAATTTAACTAGAAATTATAGCTGCTATTTATGTTATATCGTAATAGTGTGTCTGTAAAAGATATCTAAATATTCTTAATTTAAAAATTTTGAAGTTGAATTTGTTAGCGTCAAGCACAGATATTCTTCCTTACTTATCATTCAATATTTATATTTTTTAAAAATATTTAATACCATTAGTTTTGGAAATGTTTACTTAAAAAAGAATTAAATTGAAAATAAGCTTTTTCCTTGAAGTAACAAATGAAATCGAAACTTAATATATATTCTAAAAATGGATGTGCAAGGAATGGAACTGTCTGCATATTTTGCTTTGTAAAAAATAAATACAAATTCAGCTTCAATCTACTTTTTAGCCTACTTTCCCGTTAAAAATAAAAGAAAGACGAAAAAAGTATTAAAATTGGCTTAATGCATCTAAAAAATATCGCCAAGTCCAAAAAATATCGCCAAGTTAAAAAAAATATCGCCAAGTCCAAAAAATATCGCCAAGTTAAAAAAATAAAAAGGTAAAATGAATATCGAAAAATTAAAAATTTGAAAGTAGGGTATTGAGATGGGGAATTTGTGTGTCGGTCTGTCGGTCGGTCTGTCTGTCTGTCCCCCCCTAATAACTTTTGAATGAATATTCCGATTTGGACAAACTTTTTTTGTTGGAAAGATCTCGGCGAGTACAGCTCATTCCCATATTTGATTTTTCGATTTGAACAATTTTTGGTTCAACTTTGAGCCGTTCAAACAACCTGTCCCGCGATGGAAACTTTTTAGTTAACAGTCCGATTTGAACAAACTTTTTTTTGTTCGAAAGATCTTTTCAAGGATACTTCATTCCTGTATCTACATTTTGGATTTGAACAATTTTTCGTTCAACATTGAACCGTTCAAGCAACCTTTCCCCCCTAATAACTTTTGAATGAACATTCCGATTTGAACAAACTTTTTTTTTGTTGGATAGATCTCAGCGATTACAACTCATTCCTATGTTTGATTTTTCGATTTGAACAATTTTGGTTCAACATTGAACCGTTCAAACAACCTTTCCCCCCCTAATAACTTTTGAATGAACATTCCGATTTGAACAAACTTTTTTTTGTTGGAAAGATTTCGGCGAGTACAACTCATTCCCATATTTGATTTTTCGATTTGAACAATTTTTGGTTCAACTTTGAACCGTTCAAACAACCTGTCCCGCGATGCTAACTTTTGAGTGAACAGTCCGATTTCAACAAACTTTTTTTTGTTCGAAAGATCTTATCAAGGATACTTCATTCCCGTATTTACATTTCCGATTTGAACAATTTTTCGTTCAACATTGAACCGCTCAAGCAAGCTGTCACCCCTAATAATTTTTGAGTGAACAGTCCGATTTAAATAAACTTTTTTTTTGTTCGAAGGATCTCAGCAAGGATACTTCATTACAGTATTTAAATTTTCAATTTGAACATTTTTTCGTTCAACATTGATTCGTTCAAGCAACCTTTCCCCACCTAATAACTTCTGAGTGAACCATCCGAATGGAATAAACTTTTTTTTGTTTGAAAGATCTCGGAGAGGTTCATTCCCTTATTTCGCTTTTTGGTTTGAACCATTTTTCGTTCAATATTGAACCGTTCAGAAAAAAATTTAACATTAGCGCCTACGGGGAATTTAAGTTGAATGTTGATCCTGGAACTTAAAGTCGGATTTCCTTCAAACTAACTTTGTAAAAAAATGGTTTTGATAAATAATGTTTGTAAAGTACTTTTCTGAATAATCTTCTGTGAGGACTCTGATTCCGACTCCGACTCCACAAACATGGCGGAAATGCAGGCTCAGAAAAAAATGACTGACCGTGCAGACGATATTTTGTTTATTTATTCATTTGTGTTATTTTATTTATTACTATTATTTTTTTTTTTGGCAGACGATTTTTTTTGTAACAAAAGTGTTCATTTCATTTCATTTCACCCTCCAGGGTCCCCCGTACCTACCAGCTTAGTGGTTTAACCGGGATAGGGCCCTGAAGAGCGCTCTGTTCTTTAATTTTGAACCAGAACCTAGGGTCGAGCAAACCATAGGCCCTAGCACCCCCAGAGGTATCGTTTCACTTGGAGGACTTTGTGACCACGACATTTTTAACGCCTCCCAGTCACCATTAATCAAGACGGTGGATCTTTGATCGGCTGGAATCGAACCCGGGTCCTTTCGGACACGAGTCCGATGCCTTACCGATCGGGCCACCACGGCCCTTAACAAAAGTGTTTCATTCACGAGGGCATTTTATTCTTTATTTATATTTAACAACTGGCAACGGTTTAAAAGTGAAAATCGAGACATTTTATCGACGGACGAGTTTTTTTTTCCTTTCTTTGATAAAATGTGTTTTGATGTACTTTGTACTTTTAATTTTTTGAAAACGATTGAGGAATTTTTCTACGGAAGAACTGTAACAGTTACATTCTTTAAAAGGTGCGACAAAACTTCATTTATTCATTTATTTACTTTTTATGTCTCTATTTCATCTGATGAGAGGGGTATATTTTGCTTTTAGAAATCAGCTTTAAGTGCTAAAAAGGTATGTTTGACATAATGTTTAGTCTCAGATGATCAAGAGAATAATGATCAGATGCTAGAATGCCTATGTCGATGTACGGGAAAGTAGGCTCGTTTAGTTCTTGACAGAACTTCTTGTTCTTAATTCTCAGGATGCTTTATAATGCTGGACTGCTATTAATAATTTTTAACAATATCTAGAAAATAGATTAAATTTTGTCAACATGTTAATAAATTTAAGAAAAACTGAAATTGTATACTTACAACTTTATTAAGTAAAACATGGCTTTAAAAAAATCCTGGTTTGGTACATGTTCAAAATTGGCTTTCTATATCTAAGTGTCAACACTAGACATGTGTAAGAAAGCACGTTTCACTAGCTTTATTTTAAAGAAACTAAAGCGTTTATGCAATTATTAGCTAAATGTAATTATTTTTTATTTATTTCATAAGAATTTTCAAGTTAAATAAAATATACAGTGAATAATTTAACAGTTTCTGATTCCAATGGCTCAATACACACAATAAGTTTATTTAGATGAAATTTTCTCTAAATATTTTTTTTTTTTTTTGTGCTCTTAAACACTCATTGTCGGGATTTCGATACTTTCAACACATCATTTTATACTTTTAAGTCCAGATATTTTAATATTTTAAAGTCATAATTTGTTTCAATTGATATTTTTATGTAATTTGCCACTGAAACTGGATTTTTCTTCAGTATGCAATACTTTTTAAATAAATAAAACAAACAAATAAATAAATAATCAGCACAACATAAACTGCACATGCAGCGCCATTCCAGGACTCTAACCCCCCCCCCCCCTTTTCGGGCAAAAGTTCATAGAATCCGAAGCGCAGTCGATAAAAAAGAACTCGTTTCTATACAACGAAATATCAATAGCTTCATCTTTATTTAAGCTCTCCTTTCGCCGTAATGATAGAGATGCATTGTTATACTCGGGCGTGGATGTTTGTGCGCGTGAGCACATAAATATTGTGCACAAAAGAGCAGCCAGAAGCTTTCGCACTCTTTTGCACAAGAAGATTTCCAGGACACGATTTTTCACGGAATGCTTTTCGAGAAATCGAAAGCTGCAAGTGAACAAGTGCTGTGATGATCAACGCACTAAAGTTGAATAAATTGTATAAGTATACAAATAAAGAAATATCTATGTTACCTCACTGTAAAAAATGAATGTTGTTTTTACAGTATAATACAGCTAATTTAATAGCGATAAACTAAAAATTGCTAATTTTACAGTAACAAACTGTGAAATTGCTAATTTTACAGTAATAAGATCCTTGGATCAACAGAAGCTGCATGACACCTCCTCTTCTTAACTTCATTGACTCAGAACTTGGATGCTGCATCGTCCGTCGCGCAGACTAATCAGGGACGCGCTCGTGGTTTAGGCGTAGGGCCGCGAGTGTTAAGTGGTTTACAGTCTCCACACTCTTTGCATTCCTTGAAGATTCTTCAGTGTAATTTCAACGGCATATCTACCCCAGCTACTAGAATTAAACTTGATCAACTCATTGAGTTTGCTATTGAAAACAAGGTTCAAGTGATTGCAGTTCAGGAAACCAAACTTAAAAAGGCAACTTTATTCAAGGTAAAAGGTTTTGACATCTATCGAGTTGACCGTACGTCTAAAGGTGAAGGAGGTCTCGCCTTCTTCATCATTTCATTCATTTCATTTCACACTCCAGGGTCCCCCGTACCTACCACAGCTTCGTGGTTTAACTGGGATAGGGCCCTGAAGAGCGCTCTGTTCTTAATTTTTGAACCAGACCTAGGGTCGAGCAAACTTAGGACCAGCACCCCCAGAGGTATCGTTTCACTTGAAGGACTTTGTGACCACGACATTTTTAACGCCTCCCAGCCACCATTAATCAAGACGGTGAATCTTTGATCGGCTGGGATCGAACCCGGGTCCCTCCGGACACAAGTCCGATGCCTTACCGATCGGGCCACCACGGCCCCGCCTTCTTCATCAGAGATGTTAAATTTCAAAGCATTGAATTCCCTTCAGATTCGATCTCTGACCTGGAAATACAGGGTATAAGAATTTTATGGAGAAGCAGATCACTTGATATAGTAAATTTTTATCATCCGCCAAATCAAAAACAACTCCCTGTATGGTTTTCTAACATTTTAGACAAAAACACCATTGTCTTGGGTGATCTAAACGCCATACATCCTGCTTGGGGCAGTTCCTGCATTAGTCCAAGAGGAGAGGAACTCCTTCAGTTGGTAGATGATTCAGAAACAATGATCCTTGATGATGGTACATTCATACCCACAATTCCTACAGTTACGACTCCTCTGAGGCACTGGATATTGCTATCACTAGCTCAGAAATTTTGCCTTAATGTTCGTGGCGAGTCTTGGATACTATTGGCGGTGATCACTTACCGGTCCTTATCGAACTCAAGCAAAGACAAAGAGTGCATATTATACGAGAAAAATTTTGGAATTTTAAAAAGGCTAACTGGAACTCGTTCAGAGAAGCAGTTGACAATAGCATGTCCTCATCCCCTTTCTCAAAAGATCTCAAAGATGAATGGATGAACTTCAAGAAAATTATTCTTGCCAAAGCCAGGGACTTTATTCCAAGAGGCAATTTTAAACTCTATGTACCTTTCTTCACTCATATAGATTCAAGCCTAAAACCTCTTCTTGAAAGAAGAAAACTGCTTTTTCAGTCTTTGAATGAAAGCAATAATACACCCAGAGCCGAAATCAATAAAATCAATGCGGAAATAAAGGCACTCTACGCACAACTCAAGAGACCTAAATGGAGAGAAATGTGCAGCAGACTGGGACTCTAGGACAAATAACTCAACGTTATGGCGGATTGTCATGAACTTAAACCGAGAACAAGAACAGTATGAGAAAAGTAACTTTATAATGGACACTAATGGTCGGGTTCTTCCTGATGACAAAGCAGTAGCAAATAGCCTTGCAGCATACTACCAGGAAACTAGCAGGTTAGATCTCAGAGGAGAGAATAAAACAATTTTGAGAAAAGCTAAAAACATCATTCATGGTAGTCGAAGCTCTGATTTGGGCAACCGAGACTTCATTAAAAACTTTTCTCAGCAAGAATTGCTTCTAGCAATGGCCCTTCTCGACATGACGAAATCTCCTGGCCCTGATGGAATATTTGGCCAAATGCTGGAAAACCTCGGCCATAAAGGAAAAGAAAGACTACTTGAAATTATTAATTTATCTTGGAAAACCGGGCGCCTTCCATCTGACTGGAAAATGGCCACGTTAATCCCTATCATGAAACCTGGCAAAAAGACTTGTGCCCCTCAGGACTTTAGACCCATTGCATTAACCAGTACAGTTTTCAAAATTATGGAAAAAATGGTTTTAAATAGATTACAATACTTTCTGGACAGCAAGAACTTAATGCCATGTGAACAATATGGCTACAGAAGGGGTCATAGTACCATTGATAAAGTCCTGTTTTTCTGCCAAAACATCAAAGACGCTCAAAATATAAAACCTACCCACCACCCAATTGCGGCTCTCTTGGATCTCACAAAAGCATTCGATAGAGTGTGGAAACGCAAATTGCTAATCAAACTACATGACACCTTCAACATTCGAGGCAATTTTTTGGCATGAATCTCGGACTTCTTACATTACAGATCCATCAGAGTAAAATTTACAAGACTTTTTCTGACGGAGTTCAGCTAAGCCAGGGTGTTCCACAAGGCTCAGTTCTTAGTCCAATGCTTTTCTCTCTTTATTTGGCAGGAATAGAGAAACTACCAACCTCTGGAGTAGGGATTGGCTTGTTTGCCGACGATATTGTTATCTGGTGCTCTGGAACCAATTTAATTGAAATTGAAAGGACTCTTAACAACACTCTTTCTGCATTGTCAAACTTTGCCTTGGAATTTAAACTCTGTTTTAATCCTATTAAGTCCATATCTACCTTCTTTACCACCAACAAAAAGTTATACAATTTCCAGCCAAGTTTAACTAGCTGTCGTTGCCGTCACGAAACTTTCTTCTATATCTATCTTATGAATTCCAGTTACAAAATAAAATACGTACTCGCCCGAATAATTGGAGACAGCTCCAATTTCCCAATTATCGTAATAACCCTGCAAATGCAGAATCAATGAGCGAAATTGGAAATCATTGCAAAAGCCTTGTTTAGATTAATTGTAAACATTTTATTTGTTAGTAAAAAGAAATTGGCAACGGTTAAAAATTTCAAATCATTGAAAGTTTTCAGCTGTTTTGATAATTAAATAGCGTGAAAGCGATCTTTTAATGAATTAATTTTTCGCATTGTTGACTAAGCGCAAAAATCACCCCACCCTCCCCCTGGGGTGATTGGCGTCAAAATTTAATCGATGCTTGCTTCCATATTGGGTTAGTGTTATTCCAAATTTCATTCAAATCGCAGCAATATTTCTGGAGATACAGTAGGTGCAATGACAAAATAAGCACTTTTGATTGCTCCACCCCCCTTTGAGATATTGACACAAAAATTGAATCAGCACTTGTACTCAATAGGGTCTACCTATGGACCAATTTTCGTTTGATTCCGCCGGTTACTTCCTGAGATATAGCAATCACCCCCGCGCAGAAGACGTGCGATTGCTTCACCCCCCTTCAAGATATTGACACGCAAATTAAATCAGCACCTGTACTCTATAGGGTCTACCTATGGACCAATTTTCGTTTGATTCCGCCGGTTACTTCCTGAGATATAGCAATCACCCCCGCGCAGAACACGTGAGATTTCTTCACCCCCTTCAAGATATTGACACGCAAATTAAATCAGCACCTATACTCAGTAGGGTCTACCTATGGACCAATTTTCGTTTGATTCCGCCGGTTACTTCCTGAGATATAGCAATCACTCCCACGCAGAACACGTGCGATTGCTCCACCCCCCTTTGAGATATTGACACGCAAATTGAATCAGCACCTGTACTTAGTAGGGTCTACCTATGGACCAATTTTCGTTTGATTCTGCTGATTACTTCCTGAGATATAGCAATCACCCACGCGCAGAACACGTGCGATTGCTCCACCCCCCTTGGTGGAATTCGCTAAAAAAAAGTCAGGTGCACCAGTTCACATGGTGGTACATATGTGCAAAAATTTTTGTTCGATTTCATGCAGTAGTTTTTGCTCTAGCGCGGCCACAAAAACTGGTCACACACATACAGACTCACACACACGCAGACAGACATTTTCCAAAAATGGTCGAAATGGACTCAGCGCACCTCAAAACGTGCAAATCCGTCAAAATTCGACATTCGAAAATTTTCACGAAACCAATACTTTCTTCTATATATTAGATTAGCAGTACCCGCACGGCGATGCCCGTGCAAAAAATGTAAAGAAAGTCAACTGAATAAATTTAAATTCACTCCACCCTCTTAAGTAAAATTATTATATTCTTTAATTCAAATGTGCACCACGACCTTTTAAAATATATTGATGACACTTTTGATGCCATTTCAGTTTGTAGTGTTCAATGCGAGGATTATTTTAGTTTTAAAGACTTTTTTCTTCTTTTCGTGTGTGTGTGACGAACTTATTTATTTTTAGCGAAATTTTTACGTTTCAATGGAACTTTTGACACAACTGTAGAGCCAAGATTTTCGAAAACTCTCAACGACCACAGCAATATTGCCCTCGAAATTTAATATAATTCACCGATTTAACCGTAATTTCAATGTAAAATTGGTCGCCAAATCTAAATTTATTAACATAGGGAACCGATTTTATCAGGTAGATCAGCCACAACCATTCGTCCATGATTTTAATGTGAACATTAAAAGGAAAGAAATATAATGTCTTTCGTACCATTTCTTTGAAGTGATTACAATCTAACAGTGACCCTCAAATAATCAAGATTTCACTGGCCAGGAAGTTTGGAAAATTTCCCGATTGTTGCCAAAATTTACGACGCCAAATACGAAAAGTAACTGAATAGCGGTGTTACAGAAAATGTCAGAATGGAACTATTATTATTAAAAACTTAGTGATGGCGGCATTAAATACATGTTTTAAACATGCAATAAAATACTCTTTAGACTGCAAACAACTACTGTTCCTTCCCAGACCGTTTTCTTTTTCTTTGATTTGGAGAAAGTAGTGTTTCACTGGCTGGGAGGTTTGGTAAATTTCCTGATTGTCGCCAAACTTTACGACGCCAAATCGAAGAGGAACTGAACAGCCATCCCTAAATTTTTAACAATAATAGTTTCATTGTGACATTTTCGGTAACACCGAATTTTGAGGAAGTCAACTTAATAAATTTAAATTCACTTTAACCTCCTCTGAAGAAAAATTATTATATCCTTTAGTTCAAATGCGCT
Organism: Uloborus plumipes; assembly: GCA_038373865.1. Classification (NCBI taxonomy): domain Eukaryota; kingdom Metazoa; phylum Arthropoda; class Arachnida; order Araneae; family Uloboridae; genus Uloborus; species Uloborus plumipes. The sequence continues at coordinate 25,641 of JAXGGA010001406.1, forward strand.
CCACAACCTTTTAAATTCCACTTAAAGTCATGTTAAAGTTTAAATCAATTCGCCAAATAAATATAAGAGACAGAAAGTTAAGTAAGTAACAGGAGATATTAATTAATCAAATTGAATAAATTTTCAAGGCTTAAATCTATACGCAAATTTAAACCACAAAGTAACTTCAGGGACAAAAGAGCAGCTGATCAGGAAAATGGCTCTAGTGTTTCAGTTCTGCGTACAGAGTTAGGCCTTGAAAATTGATTAAATTTGATTAATTAATATCTCCTGTCCTAATTAACGGACAGAAACGTGCTAAAACTTTTCTTTTTCAGAAAAAAAAACCCTTTCCAACGATATATAATGTTTTGGGGTGTGGAAAGGTTTTCCCCCCTCAATTATGGCGGATACACCTAAAATGAGACTAATTAATTAATTTAAAAATAACTAATTCGAAATTAAAAATTTGGCCTTCGAGGTGCACGAGGGCGGGGTACGTTCGAATTTTTGAGCCAAGTTTCAGGTCTGTAGGTGCTGTGGGGGCTTCTGGCCAGCGGTTACAAACGAACAAACAAACAAACAAACACCGTCATCTTTATATATACTAGGTGACCCGTGCGGAATTCCGCACAAAAAAAAACTCTAAACTTAAAATTTAATACGACAATTTTTATTGGCTTCATTATCTGCCTGAAGTTGCAGCGCAGTGTCGAAATCTATAAAGAATAGTCCAGCGTAAGTTGGTGTAGTCCCTGCCGGAGGTTGCAAGTTCCCGATCATACGGTACACTTGACCATGTAGTTTAAAACAATATGGACCTCTGCCAGGAATGTTAACTGAGTCCACTTTGACTGAAGCGAAGGCCAAAGCATTGTTGAATTGTCTAATATTGTCTAGGTAGTAGACACCTTCCTGTTAGTCTGCCTGTTGGTACCCTGTTCCTTGGCATTGTAAAATCTTCTACGTTTGCACAACATCGCCATCAACTGCCGTCGTTCTGACAACTTTTCAAAGAGAACAAAGACACGTTCACTTTTACAACTACTACAAAAGTGATACCCTATATTAAAATCAAATAACCCAAGGCTACTACTAAACTAAATACTAACGTTATCGCAAAACTGCCATAGTATTTTGAAACAATAAAAGTTACAATTAAGGTTTACCGAGCTAAGCCTTGGCTTGAAGTGTCGCATTTAAAATTGATTTGAACAACAATGGTAACGATTTTAACAGTTGAGCAAAAAATTTAACTTTTTCAAACTTCAATCGCTTATAAGTCGCTTAAACGTGGATTTTCGAGATTCTCGTTACGCGGCGCTAGCGGAGAAACGTTCTAAAGAACGCATTTTTTTTAATCTTTCGAATGAAATCAAAATGGAGACGATTCGACAATTATTTCGCTAGATAGAGTCAATTTTGTGCCCAAAAATTGAAGTTCGAATAAAAAACGAACCGACACTTTTTATAGGGTGGGTCTAATTTTCGTCAATAGCCCGCGGGATAAGCTTCAAAATCATAAATTTTCATGCAATTCGATAAAGAAATGAGCGAGTTTCGACCGGGTATAGGATTCGGCTTAGAGAAATAATATATGGAGATAGATAATAGAAGAAAGTAAAAATGGACTAGCTGTCGTGGCCGTCACGAAACTTTCTTCTATATCTATCTTATGAATTCCAGTTACAAAATAAAATACGTACTCGCCCGAATAATTGGAGACAGCTCCAATTCCCAATTATCGTAATAACCCTGCAAATGCAGAATCAATGAGCGAAATTGGAAATCATTGCAAAAGCCTTGTTTAGATTAATTGCAAACATTTTATTTGTTAGTAAAAAGAAATTGGCAACAGTTAAAAATTTCAAATCATTGAAAGTTTTCAGCTGTTTTGATAATTAAATAGCGTGAAATCGATTTTTTTAATGAATTAATTTTTCGCATTGTTGACTAAGCGCAAAAATCACCCCACCCTCCCCCTGTGACGATTGGCGCCAAAATTTAATCGATGCTTGCTTCCATATTGGGTTAGTGTTATTTCAAATTTCATTCAAATCTCAGCAATATTTCTCGAGATACAGTAGGTGCAATGACAAAATAAGCACTTTTGATTGCTCCACCCCCCTTCGAGATATTGACACGCAAATTAAATCAGCACCTGTACTCAGTGGGGTCTACCTATGTACCAATTTTCGTTTGGTTCCGCCGGTTACTTCCTGAGATATAGCAATCACTCACGCGCAGAACACGTGCGATTGCTCCACCCCCCTTGGAGGAATTCGCTAAACAAAGTCAGGTGCACCAGTTCACATGGTGGTACATATGTGCAAAAATTTTTGTTCGATTTCATGCAGTAGTTTTTGCTCTAGCGCGGCCACAAAAACTGGTCACACACATACAGACTCACACACAGACAGACACACAGACACACAGACACACAGACAGACATTTTCCAAAAATGGTCGAAATGGACTCAGCGCACCTCAAAACGTGCAAATCCGTCAAAATTCGACATTCGAAAATTTTCACGAAACCAATACTTTCTACTATATATTAGATATAGAAGAAAGTAATAACCAGGATTTTACTTATGAGAAGCATCCTAAATATCTGGGATACATTTTAGATCCCGAATGGACAAGCAATAAACACATCGATCATATTGTCTTAAAGAGCAGAAAAAGATTAAATATCCTTAAATATTTAGCCGGCAGAGACTGGGGTGCCGATGCTGTCACTCTAAGAAACACTTATATTACATTTATCAGACCCATTTAGAGTATGGTTTCCCCGTTTATAGCTGTTCTTCAACCACCAACTTAGACAAATTGGAGAAGGTTCAACTCAGTGCAGCTAGAATTATTACCGGATTAAGACGCAGTTGCCCTAGGGAAATTGTTCTCTATGAAGCTAACCTGCAACCACTCCAAACTAGAAGAAAGGCAATCCTCGCCAAGTACTTCAATAAACTGTCCAGTTACGGTCAGCATAACAGAACTTCCGTATATTTAAAGAATTGGAATAACCACCAAATACTTAAAAAGAACAGTCCCTTCAGCCAGGCTAAACTTCTGCAATTGCCTTACAGTCAGGTTGAAACCCACTCCTTATTAACTTGTCTCAATCCCTTAGAAGGATTACACAGAGTCCATTTTAACTTTAGTTTTTCTATCCTAATCACCAAGAAGGAATTAATTCCTGCTCATCTCAAACAGTTGGCATTAGAGATCATAAACAAGATCCCGGACAATGCCATCAAATTGTATACAGATGGCAGTAAACTAGACAACCACGCCGGTAATGGCATCTACATTGAGAAACCGGGGGAAAAACTGTCTATCAACCTTCGCAACCCTGATTCATCTTCAGTCTTCAAAAGTAAGTTAATAGCAATTGAACAGGGACTTGAGGCCATTCTCAATGACAATGAATATGGAGATCTCTGGATCCTTTCAGACAGTCGTAGCTCTATACAGCACCTCCACAACTGGACTGCAATTGGTGATAAAACCAGCACTTCTATCCTCCTTAAACTAAAGCTCATCTCCAAGCTCCATGAAGTCTACTTTCAATGGATTCCATCCCATGTAGACATTTTTGGCAACGACCGGGCAGATGAACTGGCCAAGAAGGGCTGTTGCTCCGACAATCCTTCCTCTTCAGAACTTACCTTTTTAGAACACCAATCTATTGTAAATTCTGAGATTTTGAAGGAGTTCAAGATCCCTCCCTACCATGAGTGGTACGCTGGCAAAGAGCCTGGCTCTTCATTCGCCCTCAATTGTGACAGATCATCGAAAACTGCAATTTCTAGATTAGCAAGCGGCCACACGAAGAGTCTCTCATTCATTGAGGGCAGGAAAGTCTTCGACGTCTGCTCTAAATGCAAAACCCAGCAGGCTTCTTCAGAGCACATCCTGGACTGTCTAGGACTTTGCAAAGAAGATATCTTTAAATCACCTCTTGTCCTCGATTTCCTCCGGGTCAATGGTCTGATGGACCTTGTCTGACTTCGTCAGACATTTGGAGAATTAGTCTCAACTCAACTCACAGTAATAAACGGTAAAATCGCTAATAGTTTATTATCATTCATTTTACAGTTTTAAACTGGAACCACTTCTGCTGCCAGTATTATACTGTTGTTTTCACAGCTAAATTTTACGGCAATAAACTGAAATATTTCTAATCTATAGTAAGAAACTGTTAAATTGCTAGTTTTATACTTTATTACTGGTCATTTTATAGTTTTAAATTGGAACCTCGGCTGCCAAAATTATACTGTAAAAACAACAGTTCATTTTTTGCAGTGCAGGGGCGTATACAGATATATAGGTTTTTTTGGAAGGGTTCATAAAAGTAAAAAATCCTCGCCCCCCCTCTCATTTTAGATATTAATTGAGATCTACTGATGTCCAGTGTAGGTCTTATTTCATTTATCCTACTCATATTTTGATTTTAAATGTTCGATGCCATGTGTCAAGTGCACACGGCGCAAAGTGAAATAGTTCATTTCGATTACGTAGGCATGCATTTACTGAATCACGTACGAATTCCTTCATTTATTAATTAATTTACATTCTTTTACGTATTAATTCACTTATTGATTATTCAATCACTTATTTTCTTATTCATTCTCTATTTTATTCACTCATTTTTTTTCTCAATCATTAATACAGCTATTCATTTGTTCATTTATTTATTGGATTATTTTTTCGTTAAAAATGCATTTATTTCGTTATTTATGCATTAATTTGATGAAAATTACTGTTAATCATCAAATAGAAAATTTTTCATTACAAAAATATTGTATCTTTCACTTTGCCTCATGGTTTTTTGAAGTGAAAATGTTCAAATTTTTTTTAAGGTACAAAATAACAGCCAAAAAAGAAAATTAATATTTCAACCCAAGTGGTATTACAAAGTACATTGTTCCTTCTTTATGAACAAGAACTTTGAGAACGACTCTCCAATTGAATCAATTAGAATAAGGTAAGTAATCTTAGCTATTTCACTTTGCCCCACATTCCCCTTTACTACTGCACCTTACTTATGATCACATTTTACCTTTGAACTATTGGTCGAGCCAAAAATACTGCGGAGGAAAGCAATTCGATTACTCGCATTTTAAAATATTGTAAAACGAGTTCATTGGATGTTGCTAAACTTGTTAAAAATATTCACAAATCATTGAAAAAAATGAAAACCTTGTGTGATCTATTTTAACATTTAGGATACTGTGTAGAGGAGGAGAGGAAAACGTTATTTATATTTCTTTCGATGTCTAGTCGACTCATCTATCTATTCTCCTCTGGCTAATGGCGCTCAAACACATGGAGCTATTATCGAGGGGAGATGACATCGTACCACGTGACGTCCTGCCAAACGGCAACCCTGCAGGCCTTGTTTTGTGCCGATCAGTGCCGGCCATGTGCCGATCTGACAGCTGAATATGCTGTTTTGTGAGGACAGTTATTTTCGAGCTTTTTCGCTAATGTTTTAAGATAACTTTGATAATTCAATTTTAGACCTAAGAAAGAGCTTTTTCGCTTTTTAAAATGCAGCAAAGGGGATTTGATACTTCTATTAAATTTCGCGATAATTTGAATGAATCATTATGTACAGAGTTTATTTTTACAAAAATCGTGCATATATTTGCAAATCTTCTGTCTTTGTTGGAAGAGGCGACTTTTTATTTTGTCTCAAAAGAATATTTTTGTAAAATTCTTCAGGGGAGGGGGGGGTACTTTCGTGTTTTTTTTTCCATGCGTGCTTAAACTAAATTATTTTTTAATTTAGTTTAAGTACAGAGGGGTTGACCCTCCCCCAACTGAAATGCCTATTTAATTTTTTTCCCTTCAGTGGGGGGGGGGGGTCCGATATTCGTTTTGAATATTGTCATTAAACTATTCTTACGTCCGAGGTAACTTCCGAGGAATCAGTTCTTCCGTTCTGTAATTAATACTTAGTTTAATTAAATTCTGCTTTAAAACTGGAAGGATGGATGCTTTTAGTTTTTGAATCATAGTGCGGATTTAATATGAAATCTTTTTATGTGATGGGGGGGGGGGTTATATTTTTTTCCTTATTACCCGTATTGCGTATTTTATTTGAAGGTTTTTTCTGGGTTTTTCTTTCATTTTAATTACATGTGATCTTATTCAAATTATTATTATTATTATTATTTTGTGTGGGGAGGGGGGAGAGATTTAAATGTTCCGAATTATAAGGCGGATAAAAATTGCATTCTATTTTTCTGCGGGAAGAGCGGGATTTTTGTTTCATTTTAATCGGACAACGGCTTTTTTTTTTTTTTCGTCTTCGGAAAGGGGGTGGGAATTGTATTTTTGCAGCTGTTATTTGGTATTTTACTTGACATATTTTTTCCTAGAAAAAGGAGGGGGGCTTCAATTTGTTGTAATTAATTATACATTTCATTTTTTCCCTCGAGAGTGACGGATCCCATTTTCGAATTTAAATGCATATTTATTTTATGTTTTCAAGCACACGGGGGGGGGGGGACGTTTCCACTTGTGTTGTGCATGAAATCAAAGTTTTTTTTCCGGAGAGAGCGTTTTCCATATCGTTGTATTTACATATGTATTTTGTTTAAATTCTGTTTTCGGGGGAGGGTGGTAACTACATTTTTGGATTTGTAATGCTTCTTTATTATTGGATTTATTATATTACTAGCGGTACCCGCACGGCTTTGCCCGTTGTATAAAATTAAAAGTTCATTTGTAAAATAATTGATATAGCAGAAAAAATGCTCTATTTTAGCTATAATTCAACTATAATTCCTTCAAAGTATGATATAAAAACCTGATATGGACCCCACACTACTTAATTTTACGTGTAAATTGCTTAGTAGATGCCTTGAGTGCTAAAATAGTGCTTGGAGTGAGCAAGATAACAATTCAAACATTTGTATCCCTAGTTTGCTACGAAACAATGCAAAAAAAAATGTTTTACAATGATTAATCTCCTAAATATCGCCGATTTTAACATCATTCAGTGGATTTTTCGCAAAATATCGCCAATAGCGCCAAATTGAACCAAAAAAAAAAATTTTTTTTCGCCAAATTGGCGTCAAACACTTGGCGACCAAAAGCTTGGCGACATATCGCCAAGTGGTCGCGCCAATTCATATCACTTTTGTCTGCATTGAAAACACTGATTTACCCCATAAAGGGGTAAAACACCCCCTTGGGGACATTCGAATGCAACCCCAAAGAGAGGTTCACAAAAATAAGCCAAAAGAGAAAATAAGAACAATTTTGTTGCTCACAGAAACCAACAGAAATCTTACCAAAGTTTAAAAGAAGAAAGTTTTCTTTCCTAGCTTTAAAAACAAAACAATACATTTTTCGAAATGAAACACTTTAAAAAGAACGATGCAATATCGCAATTGATACGATATTTGGTTAATCTGTGCATTAGGTACCCTTTTCTCACTAAATGGGCGATAGGCGCGCCAAGCGTTGTAACCCTGACTATTTTGCGTAGTTTCTCTCGGAGCTTTCAACTCCGCGAGAAACGCAAAAACGCGCCAAATGGTGACTTTTTGAAAACGCGCCAAGTATTGTCTCAAAGCACATTTTCACCGGGAAAAAGACAGGGTTGCCAAAGAATTGAAACAGAAAAATACTACGCCTCCTCTAAAAAAATATACTACAAAATACTACTGTTTCCAAACGTTGCCAAAATCAATATTGCTGAAATGCGAAATCTATGAAAGTGAAAAAAAAAAAAAAAATCCGCCAAATCTTTTAATTAAGTCATTAGTATATTGGAAACAGGGTTGCCAGAAAAATACTACGCTCCTTATTTGGGCCAAAAAAAATACTACCGTAGTATCAAAAATACTACGTCTGGCAACGCTGGAAAAAGAACGAAACAAAAATAAGTATGAACACGTAACCATGGTAACAACATGAAAAGTTGATTTCCCAAACAAATTTTATTCTCGGCTCAACCATTTTAGAATCGTTTCGCTTGCTTTACTGAAGGTAAGCCTTGAATTCCGGGATTCTAAAAACAATTATTACAGCTCTCCTGATGATCGTAGAAACTTCGAAAAAACTTCATTTTATGCAGAAAATTTCAAGCTTTCGAATGACATAAGACTTGAAAATGTGTATGAAATATTTCTTCCCTATTTTATCGAATTTCCGCTAAGAATTCGAATAGAAAAAGAACGAAATGGAATTTTCGAAAAATCGCTTCGAGGTGCAAAACTACATGCTACAAACTAATTTTGTGCCAAGTGGCATGAAAATCGACCGAATGGTTTTGGCGCTACGCGCGTAACAGACAGAAAGACAGACAGAAAGAAAGAAAGAAGGAAAGACAGACCCACCTTCAGCTTTATCATTAGTAGAGATTTTTATATTTTTGGATTTGCAATGCTTATTTTTTCTGTTGGGCAGTTGAGTTTAAACTTCGTTTCAATTGTAGTGCATAGTTAATTAGATGCTTTTTCCTTTGGGAAGGGGGGGGGTGATATTTGTTCTGATTCTATTGGTTAATAATTTATGATTCTGTATTCTTGAGAAGTGAATATTTAGATTTTCCAAATTGTAATGCGTATTTAATTTAAAGAGGCTTTTACTGCATTAAGGGGGGGGGCAGTCGCTGTATTTCATCTATATTTGTAATACTTATTTTCATTGAACTAATCTTCTTTGGGGGGTGGGGGGTAGCACGAAAGAAATAATGTTGAAATTCTGTTTCTTCGGGGAGAGATAGTCTTTTCATTTTTTGAATAAAACTTGCAAAGCTTTTTTTTTTCTTTGTGTGTGTTGGGGGGGAGGGGTGTATTTTTCTTGTGGTGTTGCGTTTTTTGGTTTCGTTATTTTTTCATAAGAAGAGGAGGTTGTTTTTGTCATTATAATTAAATTTGTATTTTAACTAAGTTCCAATTTCCTTTTTTTGAAAGGGGGATTTAAAATTATTTTATTGTTTCAATTCATTTATTTTTCTTTACCGTGAACGGGTATTACAATAAAATTATTTTCCATCTGGAGAGGCGGGGGACTAATATTTTTCGACTTAAAATAAGTCGCATTTAAATTAAATTCCTTTTTTCCGGCTGAAGGGATTTTAGTGTTGCTTTAATCCAGGGGTGGCCAACCCGCGGCACGCGTGCCACAATGTGGCACGGCAGAGCAGTAACAGTGGCACGCGAAGACTTTTTGAAAAAATTCCAAAATTGAGGGGAAAATGTCCATCTCAAAAATATTGATAATAACTAAAACACTTGAACTGATAAATACATATAATGATATTATGACGAGAAAGTGTCAGGAGGCTATCTTACAAATTGTCTTAACTACAATATTGCAAAGTACTTAGCGTTAGCTTCGGACAGCCAACGAAAGCTGTGACGCTACAGACAATCTATATATATAAAAGAAAGTCGGGTTAGTTACACTACTTTATAACTCAAGAACGGCTGTACCGATATGGCTAAAAATTGGTGGGTAGGTAGCTTAGAGCCAGGAGACGGACATAGGCTATAATTTATGTGTGTCAGTTACATAAATAGAAAAACTGTCTTATTGACTAAGCCTTTTTACTAAGCCTTTTTTGACACCTCCATGGCTGAGCGACATAAAGCACACGTTCTGTCAGCTACCGGTGCGCAGTAAACAGGTTGTAAGCTAGCGGTGCGTTGGGTGTTATTTGACTTTTTTGTGAAGTAAATTATAAACAAACGCGTTACTTCCCTTGAAATTTATATGTGATAAGCTGTCAGAAACGATTGCTCATTCCTAGGATCCCGATAATCCCAACCGATATGCCGTTTGAATTTAAAAGACTTCAATTTCCGATCCGTCTTGCATTTGTCATGACCTTTAACAAATCACAAGGCCAATCCTTAAAAGTTTGTGGTTTTGAATCTAGAATATCACCGTTTCTCCCATGGTCAATTATATGTGGCATGTTTACTGGTCGGAAGACCATCTGTGTTGTTTCTTTTTGCGCCTGATAATAAAACAAAAAATGTTGTGCAACACAAGGTACTTTAGTGAAGAGCAACCTATGTACTAAAAATACAGAAACAATAATGAATGATTAATGTAGGTACTTAATTTTTTTTTGTATTTTCTATCTACGGGGAATGTTGTGTGTGTGGGGGGGGGGGGAAGAGAGAGAGACAGTCTACATGTCCTACACACTACTATTCCTGCGCTATTCACTTATCTGCATTTTCTAAATGCACGGGCAACGCCGGGCGGGTACAGCTAGTGCTTTATAAAGGAAATTTGTGCTTGACACGAATGAAACTTTCGATGCTGCAGAATGGATTCTTGATCTGCAATAGTTTCAGCTACGGGTGATGAAATTTTTTAAAAAAAGTTAACTCTGCAAGTAAAATTAAGAAACCAAATTGGACAAAATTCGGCATGGTTGCACAAATGAAGAGCCTTAAATTGTTTTTGTTACATTACTTGAAAATAACTTGGGGAAAAAAACGTCAAAAGTATCATCGAATTATTTATCACAAACTCCTTGCCAAAGAATGAGACTTTTTCTCTGCTGGTGACCCTGTAGAGTTCACTGTATTAACAAACTACGAATTAGAGCTCTGAATGTTTTGTGAACTTTTCCCAGGAGAAAGAGGAGAGCATGGCAAGTTACTCCTTCATTGAAATGTGCAATAGCTGTCCAAAGGAAAAATAGTCATAAGATTTTAGAATTTTAGGGAGTGTGTTTTTTAAAATGTCTGGAAGGAAAGCAATGAGGACTTGCTACTTAGGAATGAAGAATAGCAAATGAATTTAGCTATGTCATCTCTTATTATCCGGCGTTTAAGTAATTTAAATTTAAGATAGTACAAAAAAAGTTTCCTAAACCAGTATAGGCCATCTACATTCTTTTATGATGAAACTTCAGTTTCTTTCTCTCTACTTTGGAGAAAAAAGAATAAAACATTAAATTTAATACTGAAAGTATCAACCCAAATTTAATAATTTTCCAATGATATATGGAGAAAATTTTACACCTATTTTAAGTATACATTCAGTGTTAGGTTTGATGATTTTCAGGATCATAAAAAAATGCTGATCTTTTCAAATTCTTTGTCTATTTCTCTGCAAGACACTACTTGTTACCCTTCTGAAATCCAAATCAGAATTACTGACCTTTTGCATTGGTAATCAAATATAAGAGCTTACTTCAACAGAAAGTCATCCACGTTATATAGAAATTTTGGAAATTTGTACCAACAAATTTTTCACATTTACACACTTTAGCCGTCTGATGCTGTTGTAGATTTGGTTCAAAATACGCTTCTAAACAAATATTTTTTGTTATGAATGCAGAAAAATCTAAATACCGTTGAATATTAATTGATAGCAGTTAAAACACTTAAACTTCATAGGATTTTCAAGAACTAATCCTAAAATTAAAGACTTGGTAAAAAAGATACAGACTCATAAACCACGTTAGGTACAGACTGTTTAATTTTTAGAATAGAATGTTTAATGTTATTTGTTTCTTTTTTAAGCATAAGCCAACTGACAGAACTTATAAAAGTGTTTATTAACGATAACTTTGAAGTTCGGACTTGTTTTATCTTTATTATCATTAAGATTTCAATTGCTCAGATTTACGAGAAAAAATGTTTCATTTGAGTAAGAATTATAGTCAGCCAACCTAAAATCTATTTTTAACTTTTTAAAAATTTTCAGTTTGTTGGAAAAATTCAATGTGGCACGCTGAGCTTTTTCTCTCCAGATAGTGGCACTCTCCCTAAAAAGGTTGGTCACCCCTGCTTTAATCGTATCATTAAAAAAAAAATTCATTTGGCGGAGGGGGATTTTTTTCTAATTGTATTAGGCACTTTCCTGCTAAAAATGACACGTAGAGATCAATAAAAAAAATTGTACGTGGAAATGGCCAACGGATATCAATAGAGCTAAATCAGTAGAGGTCTACTGATATCAGTTGAACAAGATGCTATGGATCTCTATTGATATCCATAGATTCTACGGTTTTGTTCTACTGATATCACTAGAAGATGCTATGGATCTCTATTGATATCCAATAATTCTACGGTTTTGTGCTACTGATAACACTAGAAGATGCTATGGATCTCTATTGATATCCATAGATTCTCCGGTTTTGTTCTATTGATATCACTAAAAGATGCTATGGATCTTGCTTTGATCTTTACTGATATCAATAGGTCTCTACTGATTTAACAGTATTGATATCCGTAAACCATTTCCCCATACAATTTCTTTTTATTGATCTGTACGGTCATTTTTACTAGGGATAGAACTACTCGAACAAGGTGGTGTGTCATTTCACAGGTGGTGTGCAAAATATCCAGCAGAACAAAACTGATATATGGGCGATTCTCTGTAAACTGGTAATTGGCTGTCCGGACTGAGTATTTTAAAAATAATAAAGTGTAATAAAGTAATTATCGCTCTTAATACAAGTAAAGCATTAATACTTTGTGGCCCAATTGTATTTGGAGTGATAACAATTTAATTTTTTTTTCTAGAAATTATCTAAGCGCCAAAAACAGTCCCCTGGCTGTCCCAATTCCATAGTCTAACTGTTAAAGATAGTATTTCAAAAAACCTATTAACACTACATAAATTTGGCAATTAATATCTAAAAATAGAATAATGAAGCTATATTTTTCTTATGAAATAAGGTATAATTACGTATTTCTAAAACTTAAAATTGTCATGTAAATTCTGTCCGGAGATTTTTCAAACAGTCCCCTGCAACAAATTCAAAGCTGTAATACGAAAAATCTATAACTTTTGCAAATTCTTTTTGGCATGAAGTTTAAAGTAATCAGTGTGAATTTGCCGAAATCGCCGAGAACGGTGTTGAAACGCTACTTTGCTTAGTTTGAGAGCCACATTTGTGATGAAAGTATGCATCAGGGTCGTTGCGAAAACAGTCCTCTGGGAAGTGATTTTATTAATGTCAATTAAGTTAATTATAAAACATATTAGTTATTATGTCCACGATTTGTGCCTAAATTTATAGGTAGTCTCGTAACTAATTATGTTCCAATAGTTTTGCAGATATTACGCAACAAAGAGCAAAAACACAGTCACCTGGCACAGTCCCCTGCCTAGTTATACTAGGCGGGGGACTTACCCCCTATCATGATTTATCAGAAAAACACAAACTTCAATTGGTCCTCTTTCAAACCAAAGTAATAGATTCATTTTCTGAGCAATAGTATTATAATTATACGAACATTTCAAAAAACCGTGCCCGGACAGATTTCGTGTGAAAAATGACGAGTTTACAGAGAATCGCCCATATACAGTTTATAATAGCATTAATTAGCCACAGCATACAAATTTTGTACATATCAGGGCATAACACTACATTGAAGTCTCAAATTTTAATGAATATGCATCGAGACTTGTATCCACTTTCATGCAATAATGCTCTAACTCCGTCTAAAGCTGTGCGGTTGAATATCTCCGCTACGCCTACTTGTTGTGGTGTATAAGGGCGATTCTCTGTAAACTGGTAATTGGCTGTCCGGACCAAGTATTTGAGAAATAATAAAGTGTAATAAAGTAATTATCACTCTTAATACAAGTAAAGCATTAATACTTTATGGGCCAATTGTATTTGAAGCGATAACAATTTCATTTTTTTTTCCAGAAATTATCTAAGCACCAAAAACACAGTCCCCTGGCTGTCCCAATCCCATTGGCTAAATGTTAAAGGTAGTATTTCAAAAAACCTAATAACACTACATAAATTTGGCAGTTAATATTTAAAAATAGAATAATGAAGCTATATCTTTCTATACGAAATAAGATCTAATAACGTATTTCTGAAACATAATATTGTCATGTAAGTTCTGTCCAGAGTTTTTTCAAACAGTCCCCTGCAACAAATTCAAAGCTTCAATAGAAAAAATCAGTTACTCTTGCAAATGTTTTTTGGCAAGAAGTTTAAAGTAACCAGTGTGAATTTGCTGAAATTGCCGAGAACTGTGTTGAAGCGCCACTTTGTTTAGTTCGAGATCCACATTTGTGCTGAAAGTATGCATCGTGATCGTTACGAAAACAGTCCTCTGGGAAGTGATTTTATTAATGGCAATTAGCTTAATTATGAAACATATTAGTTATTATGTCCACGATTTCTGCCTAAATTTATAGGTAGTCTTGTAACTAATTATGTTCCAGTAGTTTTGCAGATACACTCAGGCACATTGAAAATAGCGACCCAAGAAGAAAGCATCGGATTGAAATGAAATTTAATACACATAATGATACAGATGAGAGGTTCACTTGATCTCAAAATCAAGACAATTGAACGAATACAGGGTGTGCAAGGACACACATACAGAGCAACTTCAATAGCGCGTTGGACCACCTCTAGCTAAAATTCATGCCGCCATACGGCCCGGCATTGAGTTGATTAGACGCCTGATGTTGTCCTGAGGCAGATGGGCCCACAAATTTGTAACAGCCAACTCCAAATCACGCACAGAGTGACACGACGGCATCTGACGTTTTACCTGATCCCACACATGCTCTAAAGGGGATAAGTCGGGGGAGCGGGCCGGCCATGGAAGAGTCTGAAAATGACGTAGGAAGTCTTGAGCAACTCTTGCTGTATGCGGACGAGCATTATCTTGCTGGAAAATTGCCCCTGGGAGACCATTTAGGAAAGGTCCTACATGGGGTCGAAGAATATTATCAACGTACCGTTGGCCGGTTAAGTTTCCACGCATCACAATTAGATTGGACCGGCTATCATAGGATATGGCCCCCCAGACCATTACACCAGCTGTGCGGGCAATGTGACGTAGAACAGTGTGGGAGGAATTGTACCGCTCAGCTGGGCGCCTCCACACCGGTATACGGTTATCATCAGTCCCTAAAACAAACCTAGACTCATTACTAAACACAACTTTTTGCCAATCTGTGATATTCCTCAATTGATATAGCCTTATACCGGTGTGGAGGCGCCCAGCTGAGCGGTACAATTCCTCCCACGCTGTTCTACGTCACATTGCCCGCACAGCTGGTGTAATGGTCTGGGGGGCCATATCCTATGATAGCCGGTCCAATCTAATTGTTATGCGTGGAAACTTAACCGGCCAACGGTACGTTGATAACATTCTTCGACCCCATGTAGGACCTTTCCTAAATGGTCTCCCAGGGGCAATTTTCCAGCAAGATAATGCTCGTCCGCATACAGCAAGAGTTGCTCAAGACTTCCTACGTCATTTTCAGACTCTTCCATGGCCGGCCCGCTCCCCCGACTTATCCCCTATAGAGTATGTGTGGGATCAGCTAAAACGTCAGATGCCATCGTGTCACTCTGTGAGTGATTTGGAGTTGGCTGTTACAAATTTGTGGGCCCGTCTGCCTCAGGACAACATCAGGCGTCTAATCAACTCAATGCCGGGCCGTATGGCGGCATGAATTGCAGCTAGAGGTGGTCCAACGCGCTATTGAAGTTGCTCTGTATGTGTGTCCTTGCACACCCTGTATTCGTTCAATTGTCTTGATTTTGAGATCAAGTGAACCTCTCATCTGTATCATTATGTGTATTAAATTTCATTTCAATCCGATGCTTTCTTCTTGGGTCGCTATTTTCAATGTGCCTGAGTGTATTACGCAACAAAGAGCAAAAATACAGATACCTGGCACAGTCCCCTGCCTAGTTATACTAGGCAGGGGAGTAACCCCTTATCATGATTTATCAGAAAAAAACAAACTTCAATTGGCCCTCTTTCAAACCAAAGTAATAGATTCATTTTCTGAGCAATAGTATTATAATTATACGAACATTTCAAAAAACCATGCCCGGACAGATTTCGTGTGAAAAATGACGAGTTTACAGAGAATCGCCCATAAATTGAAGATCGTTCAATTTTAATTCCTCGTTCATTTAGAAATGTTTCGAATTGCTTGTGGAAAAATTGTAAGCCATTGTCGGTTCTAACCGATTTTAATTTTAGATTTAATGCTCGTTCTGATCTGGCTAAATAAGTTTTAAAGCAATCAAATACCTCGCTCTTGTTTTTTATCGTAAATACATCGACTTTTCTAGAATAGTCGTCTATTATCGATAAAAAATACAAACTACCTCCTAGGGCACGAACAGGAGCGGGTCCCCACAAATCCATATAACATTTATCCAACACATTACTTGTTAATGTTCCATAATTTATGCTTAAAGACGCTCTAGTAGATTTTGTAATTTTACAAGTTATACAAGAATCAAAATTTCCCGTTACTTTTTCAATACCTTTAACAGTATTGTTAGCACTCATATTTTTAAGTAAATTAGCATTAACATGACCAAATCTTTTATGCAAGTCATTAATAAAATGGAAACATTATATGCATTCAAATTAAATATTTCGGATTTCCTACAATTAGGTATACCGTAAATAACATACAATTTTCCTACTCTATTAGCAGTTATCAATATTCGTTATTTTTAGTAAAAATTCTCATTTTATTATTACACCAAATTATTTTGTATCCTCTTAAATCTATGTTTGCCCCTCCAATTAAATTTCTACGCATATTAGGGGTATAATAAACATTTCGAAGAGTTAGCTTAACAAAATTTCCGTTATCTTTAGCATAAAATATAACATCGCCTATTCCCTTTATTTCACTAGTGCAATTCTTATCCCCTATTAAAACTTCACGTTTAGAAACAGGAATTATAAATTCAAACCATTCTTTCGTGTTGCAGAAGTTTCCAGATCATCCGTGTAGAAATTATGGTTGCCGCTTGATTGGGACGATTTCGAGTTGCTATTCGGTCTTTTTTTCTTAAAATAACAGTTCCTTGATAGATGATTATTCTTTCCGCTATAAGTGCACGGCCCCTGAAAAGATTCCCTCACTCGCAGCCTCAGCTTGCTTCCACTGTGGTTGTTCGGAAACTGCTTTTTCTTCCATTTAGGGGTTGTATTCCTGTTCGAACTGTCTTCCAATTTGGAAATATGTGCGTTGTCTATGGGGAGATTGCCCTCGTCTTTCAATTTTAATTGAATTCTTCCTGATTCGCTTATTAGCTGTTATAGTCCGGGATCTGACAGCACTTCTGTAGGAATGTTTGAGTATAGGGAATTTTTTTTCAAAAATGTTTAGCAGGTGCCCTAGGAAGTATTTTGGACTCGGGTGGACATCCGCCACCTGGTGCATTTTTTGCTGTGACGTCATCAAAGATGGCGGCCATTTTGGTTCTCATAAATGCTAAAAAATGCCCAGCACTTGTGCAGGAAATTTAAAATTTGAGAATTTATTTTCAAAAATGTTCAGTAGGCGTCCTAGAAAGAATTTTAGACTCGGGTGGACACCCGCCTCCTTTTAAATTTTCCGGTTATGACGTCATCAAAGATGGTCGCCGCTCGATCCTATAAATGCTCATATCTATGTTGATACTTGACCGATTTGCATGAAAATTGCAATTTTTTACTTTCTTCTATATCTAATATATAGAAGAAAGTATTGGTTTCGTGAAAATTTTCGAATGTCGAATTTTGACGGATTTGCACGTTTTGAGGTGCGCTGAGTCCATTTCGACCATTTTTGGAAAATGTCTGTCTGTCTGTGTGTCTGTCTGTGTGTGAGTCTGTATGTGTGTGACCAGTTTTTGTGGCCGCGCTAGAGCAAAAACTACTCAATGAAATCGAACAAAAATTTTTGCACATATGTACCACCATGTGAACTGGTGCACCTGACTTTTTTTAGCGAATTCCTCCAAGGGGGGTGGAGCAATCGCACGTGTTCTGCGCGGGGGTGATTGCTATATCTCAGGAAGTAACCGGCGGAATCAAACGAAAATTGGTCCATAGGTAGACCCTACTGAGTACAGGTGCTGATTCAATTTGTTTGTCAATATCTCGAAGGGGGGTGGAGCAATCGCACGTGTTCTGCGCGGGGGTGACTGCTATATCTCAGGAAGTAACCGGCGGAATCAAACGAAAATTAGTCCATAGGTAGACCCTATTGAGTACAGGTGCTGATTCAATTTGTGTGTCAATATCTCAAAGGGGGTGGAGCAATCAAAAGTGCTTATTTTGTCACTGCACCTACTGTATCTCGGGAAATATTGCTGCGATTTGAATGAAATTTGGAATAACACTAACCCAATATGGAAGCAAGCATCGATTAAATTTTGGCGCCAATCGCCCCAGGGGGAGGATGGGGTGATTTTTGCGCTTAGTCAACAATGCGAAAAATTAATTCATTAAAAAATCGCTTTCACGCTATTTAATTATCAAAACAGCTGAAAACTTTCAATGATTTGAAATTTTTAACTGTTGCCAATTTCTTTTTACTAACAAATAAAATGTTTGCAATTTATCTAAACAAGGCTTTTGCAATGATTTCCAATTTCGCTCATTGATTCTGCATTTGCAGGGTTATTACGATAATTGGGAAATTGGAGCTGTCTCCAATTACTCGGGCGAGTACGTATTTTATTTTGTAACCGGAATTCATAAGATAGATATAGAAGAAAGTTTCGTGACGGCCACGACAGCTAGTTTACTAATTTGTCTGATGCTTATTTGTCTTTAAGCTGCACTGTTGGAAATTTACTCGAAAAATAAAATTGAAAATCAATTTATTTATTTATTTTTATTTTCAACTACCATGACTTAACCATAAAAAAAATGGTATTAACCCTTTTATTTGTGCGAGAAACTGCTAATTTTCCTCTGCTTGCATGCCAAAAGATACAACTGTATTACAAATCAGTAAAACGTCCTGCTGTCCAAGCGACAGCAACGAAAATGTAAATTTATTTAAAATAGATATGAATGAGAAAAAATACGAAAATTCCGACATGTTGTAGCAGTTAAGGAGAATTACTTGATCTCTTTTTCACAGTTCCGATTTTGTTGTTGATGATGATTTTTCTACTCTAAAAAAACATTCGAAGAACCGCCTTTACTATCCTGTAGTGCTAAAGGTACAATGTGCAAAAATATTATCTCAATCAATGGTGCGTGGCACTCGTTGCACTAGAAGGTGGCAAATTCTCAAAGTCAATATTCTTCACATGAGTATACAGCTATAATTCTTAGTTCATCTAAAAATTTACAGAATGACCCTTTTCGTATTACCTGCACTACGTATTCTTTTGCCAATTCAATATAATTTGTTCTACGTATTCCAGTTCAGATGATATACCAAATTTCTCCAAATATTTCATAAAACATAATGAAGAGCTGTTTTTTAGTGTAAAATGTACTCCAGTAATTTGATCCAGAAAGTGCGTGGATGGTTGGTAGGTATTCATCTTTGTTTCGGTGAGTATTATGAGTAGACCAAAGTCTCGTAGAATCCATAACTCCAGTGTACCTCTAAAGTTCCTAAACACCAAATCGCTGAATAAGAGTATACCTCGGAAATAAAGCTAACACCATTATTCTCGAAGTCTGCTTCCCCTGTTGTCAAGTAATTTATTATGTCCAGGTCTTTCCACGTTATAAGATCAGTTTGTTTCCTGATGATGCCCAAAAGTTGTTGATTAGGATAGGCAGAATAGCATCTTGAGAGATTTTAATGACATGTATAAAAATACTGCTACCTTGTTTCTACGCTTTCGGACTTTTTAGGGGAAAATTTGCTCTAATTGTAAAAAAAAAATTATACTCTTCCACAGTACTTTGCGATACTCCCAATATATGATTTAAATAATAATAATAATAAAAAAAACAGTTATTACTTCGTCAAGGGTTTGTTTTTATTTGTCATAGCCTTTCGTACAAAAAAGTTCACTATATAACAGGACTTTTCATCAGACAAGGTTTCTTCTCTTATGTTGCCATAAGATTTTTCTAGCTCTTTTTACAATGCACCTATTTGTAATCTTAACATAAACTCTTGTTCATTTAACAATGAACAGTTTTCAGATGATTCATACTGAAAGATCTCTTCCAAGTCAGAGGAATGAACTAAAAGTTTTTACATCATGATGTGAGGCTGACTGTTTGACTGCTTTTTACTGGCTTTCCTTGCAACAAAACACAAAATGCTTGTACTATCACAAGGAAAGCCAGTAAAAAGAAGTCAAACAGTCACCCTCACATGATGATATGAAAACTTTTATTTCGTTCCTCTGACGTGGAAGAAATCTTTCAGTATGAACCATCTGAAAACTGTTCATTGTTAAATGAACAAGAGTTTATGTTAAGATTACAAATAGGTGCATTGTAAAAAGAGCTAGAAAAATCTTATGGCAAAACAAGAGAAGAAAATTTGTCTGATGAAATGTCCTGTTATATAGTGAACTTTTTTGTACGAAAGGCTATGACAAATAAAAACAAACCCTTGACGAAGTAATAACTGTTTTTATTATTATTATTATTTAATTCATATTTTGGAAGTATCACAAAGAGCTGTGGAGAAGTCTATAATATTTTTTACAATTAGAGCAAATTTTCCCCTAAAGAGTCCGAAAGCGTAGAAACAAGGTAGCAGTATTTTTATACATGTCATTAAAATCTCTCAAGATGCTACTCTGCCTATCCTAATCAACAACTTTTGGGCTTCATCAGGAAACAAACTGATCTTACAACGTGGAAAGACCTGGACATAATAAATTGCTTGACAGCAGAGGAAGCAGACTTCGAGAATAATGGTGTTAGCTTTATTTCCGAGGTATACTCTTATTCAGCGATTTGGTGTTTAGGAACTTTAGAGGTACACTGGAGTTATGGATTCTACGAGACTTTTGTCTGCTTATAATACTCACCGAAACAAAGATGAAAACCTACCAACCATCCACGCACTATCTGGATCAAATTACTGGAGTACATTTTACACTAAAAAAACAGCTCTTCGTTATGTTTTTATGAAATATTTGGAGAAATTTGGTATATCATCTGACTGGAATACGTTGAACAAATTCGTGAATCAGCAAAAGAATACGTAGTGCAGGTAATACGAAAATGGTCATTCTGTAAATTTTTAGATGAACTAAGAATTATAGCTGTATACTCATGTGAAGAATATTGACTTTGAGAATTTGCCACCTTCTAGTGCAACGAGTGCCACGCACCATTGATTGAGATAATATTTTTGCATATTGTACCTTTAGCACTACAGGATAGTAAAGGCGGTTCTTCGAATGTTTTTTTAAAGTAGAAAAATCATCATCAACAACAACATCGGAACTGTGAAAAAGAGATCAAGTAATTCTCCTTAACTGCTACAACATTTCGGAATTTTCGTATTTTTTCTCATTCATATCTATTTTAAATAAATTTAAATTTTCGTTGCTGTCGCTTGGACAGCAGGACGTTTTACTGATTTGTAATACAGTTGTATCTTTTGGCATGCAAGCAGAGGAAGATTAGCAGTTTCTCGCACAAATAAAAGGGTTAATACCATTTTTTATGGTTAATTCATTGTAGTTGAAAATAAAGATAAATAAATAAATTGAATTTCAATTTTATTTTTCGAGTAAATTTCTAACAGTATAGCTTAAAGACAAATAAGCATTAGACAAAATAGTAAAAAAATGGCAATTTTCATGCTAATCCGTCTAGTATCAGCATAGATATGAGCATTTATAGAATCGAGCGGCGGCCATCTTTGATGACGTCATAACCGGAAAATTTAAAAGGAGGCGGGTGTCCACCCGAGTCTAAAATTCTTTCTAGGACACCTACTAAACATTTTTGAAAAGAAATTCTCAATTTTTAAATTTCCTGCAGAAGTGCTGGGCATTTTTTAGCATTTATGAGAGCCAAAATGGCCGCCATTTTTGATGACGTCATAGCAAAAAAATGCACCAGGTGGTGGATGTCCCAGGGCTTCCTAGGGCACCCACTAACCATTTTTGAAAAAAAAATCCCACTACTCAAACATTCCTACAGAAGTGCTGTCAGATCCTGGACTATTAGCTTTAGCGCCACATTGTTGTAAGTGAATTCCTTATCATCCAGCCGATACAATATTTGAACCAGGTTTTCAAATTCTGCGGGCAGTCTTCTTATTAGTTGAAACATTGCTAACAGTTCTGGTATTTCAAATCCGGCATCTTTAATTTGTAGTTGCTTTTCTTTTACTCTTTGGCAGAAAATTCCGACTGTTTCTTCGTCCGGAATGTATCTCAGTTCATAAAATTCATCAATTAAAGTAGCTATTCGAGCACGGGAACTTGGTTCAAAATTTTCTTTTAAAATAGTCCATAATTCTTTACCATATTCGGTGCACTGAACCAATTTAAATATTGCCGTTCAACACTTGAATAAATTGTTGTGTACGTTCTAGCTTTTCTCTGTTCAAAATTTCTTATCTGTGCTTCCTGGGATCCTGCTGCAGGTTGTGTTGTTTCACCGACGACGAATTCCCAACATCCTCTATCTATTAAGACAACTTTCACATCACACTTCCATGAGCTGAAGTTGAATGTATTCAGCTCTGGAAAGTTTATACTGCTGTAGTTTTCTTGTAGAATATTTTCCATTTTCTTCCGACACATAATTCCAGCAATATGACGAAAAGTCTATGCTCATTCACCAGGGTTTTTACGGCTGAAATGAATGGTTGAACCACATGTCTGTGATGATTTGAAAGAAAACTATTGATTTTTTTCAAACAAAAAGGAAAAAAATGACCGGCATAATCTATGAATCTGTAATATCAGATTTTAAAACGTCAGAAATTTTATCAGTTAAAATTTCAGTCTAAATAAATTATTTTAAAATTATAGTTATCTTTATTTACAAATTTTAAAATCATCTGCTTTTCTATTATTATTATTAATAACCTTCTTAGCTCACTAATTTTACCGAGACTTACTACTTAAGTTTAAACTTAATGATTTCATTTCTACATCAATTGGAATTAGTATACTACCAGTCGAATTTCTATTGATGTCAATTAAAGTTTTAAGTGATATCCATTGGGATTAGTATCCTACTGACTAAGATTTCTATTGATATCTATAAAGCGTCTATTGATATCTATTGAAATGCTTTCCTACTGACCAAATTTCTATTGATGTCAATAGGGCTTCTACTAATATCCATTGGGATGCTTTCCTACTGACCAAATTTCTATTGATGTCTTTTGGGCTTCTATGGATATCCATTGAGGATATGATCAATAGGCTACAGATATCAATAGCTTCTATCGATACCAATAGAGACATCTGTAGAAATCAATTCATATCAATAGAACTCTACCGATATCAATAGATTTTTCTATTGATCTCTACGTGTCATTTTTAGCAGGGTTAATTGTTGATTAACAGTGAAGAAAACTTGTGAAAAACAGCTAAGATATCGATGCGCAAGCTACCAAAGCATAAGAAAATGCGGGATGAAAATGAGCATTTTCTATAATTAAATCGGCTCTAATATTTCCCATTTTAAAATGAGAACTTCCTGATACTATGCTGTAACTATTTTTCGCATTGGTTGAAAGATTAGATAAAATCCGATTAAAATATAGGCGCCGAAAGTTTACGAAATTCTCGTAGAAAAGCATTAAGCACTAGGGTGTCCCGAAAAAATCGAATTTCTACAAAGCACTTAGCCTTAGTGCGGAAAATTTGAGACTCCCCAACACTAATTACTGGGCAAAATTTCTTAACTCTGAGTTAATGCCTCCTGCTCTGGCAAGAGGCTTGAAATTTAGAGATTTTTGGGAAAAAATCGAAAAAACAGAAAATTTACAAAATATTTTTAAATTCACAGAATGTGAAGCCTTAGTGCTGCAAATTTGTGACTTTCCAGCAATAATCACTGAGAAAAATTTCGTGGCTTGAGTTAATACCTTCTGCTCTGGCATGAGGTTTGAGTTTTAGAGATTTTAAGAAAAAAGTCAAAAAAAGAGAAAAGTTACAAAATATTTTAAATTTCACCGAATGTTAAGAATTAGTGCAAAAAATTTGTGGCTTCCTAACGCTAATATCAGAGCAAAATTTCGGAACTCTAAGTTAATGTCTTCGCTATTGCAAAAGACTTGAATTTCAGGTAAAAGAACCCAAAAGATTAATATCAGAGCAAAATTTCGGGACTCTGAGAAAATGTCTTCCGCTATGGCAAAATACTTGAATTTTATTTAAAAGAGCCCTAAAGATTTTAATAAAAGAGCCCAAAAGAGAGGACTTTATTTATAATCTAATTTCATGTAGAAATAAGGTCGATTAGAAATTAAAGTATTTATGCAGTTAGAATATCTCAAAAAATTATAACTGCATTTTTCATATAGATTTCTACGCATTAAAGAAAAAATTGCAAAGTGGGTTTGAATCTCATGCATTATGCATTTTAAAAACTTCATAATGTACAGTTCACGCTTTAGAATTTACAGTTAGACAGACATCATGTATAGCTGTAATTTGTAATCACCCTTATGCTGAAATGCAGGCATATTGCTGGGTGATTTTAAAACAGCCAAACTAATCTCGTCTCTTTTCTCTTGGCCACATACTTGATTTGATGCCTTTGAAACTAACTTCAAGATGCGTTCAACGGCCTGTGTGGGGCAAAGGAATTGAATAAACTTCCAATTTTCGCATGAAACTCCAACAACCAACATATTTCGAAGATCGTCTGAAGGAACATTGCGGAGAACTGGTGGAGGCGTTATTTTAATTGTTCCAGTCTATCAAACTAACATAATCTGCAGCTTCAAAGCTAAGCTTCGGGATGTGGAATAAATATGCGAACACAGTCTTCACAACAGATCCACATTCTCTAGCCTTTAAGATTCTATAAATACCGAGTTCTCTGATAGTCACATTTTCATACGTTATCATACTTAACAGAATGTTTTCTGGACAAGCAAAGAATGCATTCCGAGCAATGATGGGATCGATTACGTTAAGATATATTTTTGGCAAGTATCTTGATGCATGACTTTGTTTGATTCTCCGATTAAACTGAAGTTGAAGTAGATGTGCCAAAAGAGTAGCAAATAGAGTCCTGCGACTTTTTCTTGGGTCTCTTTAGACGTTTCTTTGTTTCTTCAATATCCACTGCACCGATGGACATTAATCTAGTAGTCCTTTGATCAGAGAGAAAGGCCTTTCTTTTAACGGAACTCTTTTTTCTTTAGGACATGCACATGAATACAAATCACGGCACTTACAAGCAGCTATATCAAAGAGTTTCACTGCTACCTCCTTAAATTTCATAAGTAGATCTCTTGTTTTCTCGTTGTGTTTGACTCTTTTAAGAACAGCCTTCATGGCCACATATTTTTTGTGATAAGTAAGTATCATTGCAATAACACGTTGTTCTGAAATTACCGCAATGTACGAGTCCTTACACAAGTTTACCATCTTTCTTGTTACACGATCAGCAATAATCGAGAAGCTAGGCTCCTTATTACTAGCCATCTCTGAAGAAAATATTCGTCTCTCGTACATACAACATTTTATAACATCTCCATAGGTTAGAAGCGTGTAGTCAAAGTCTTTAGCATACCCAAAAATTGTCCATTTAGAAATATCTCTTGGGAGAAAAAAAATTAGCGTTTCGATTTAGACATATTGCAGTAATACGAAAAACACGCCATACGACTTCGAACCAATATTTAAAACACTTGACTTCCTTATAGACTTAACCATATAAGCAAAGAAGAGGAGCCTATTTCAGTTCAAGAGGTAGTCTGATGTTGTTATTCAGGCGATAAAAATTCGAAATATTGGAGCGTATTAGGTATGTAGCAGCTTTGGTATGTGTAACTCACATTTAAGAATTTTTTTTACAAAATGCTCTAATTTCAGGCCTCTTTTCAGAACATAAGTAATTAGCTAACAGACTTAAAATTTTACTCATTTGTTTGTGATAGGAAGTCACAAATTTTTTGCACTAATTCTTAACATTCGGTGAAATTTAACATATTTTGTAAATTTTCTCTTTTTTTGATTTTTTTCTAAAAATTTCTAAAATTCAAGCCTTTTGCCAGAGCAGAAGGTATTAACTCAGAGTCCCGAAATTTTTTTCAGTGATTAGTGTTAGGAAGTCACAAATTTTCAGCACTAAGGCTTAACATTCTGTGGATTTTAAAATATTTTGTAAATTTTCTCTGTTTTCGATTTTTTCCCAAAAATCTCTAAATTTCAAGCCTCTTGCCAGAGCAGAAGGCATTAACTCAGAGTCAAGAAATTTTGCCCTGTAATTAGTGTTGAGGAGTCACAAATTTTCCGCATTAAGGCTAAGTGCTTTGTAGAAATTCGATTTTTTCGGGACACCCTATTAAGCACCCGGTTTGCTTGTGCCGATCAGAAAGAGCGATGCATGGCAGGAAAATGCAACCCTGATTCCTCTGATCTTCGCCGCCGTGCCATGGCCATATGCCATCTCCCCTCGACCTCGATACTGGCTCAAACACTCTTAAAGATGCCTCCCAATGCCTCTACTCCATAACGACTGCTCGTTAGGGTTTCTTCATTTCAGTTCTTTTGATGTGTGTGTGTATGTGTTTCTTTTTTTCATGTTCCGCCATTTTAATTATTTGCAAGAGCTTCGCTTCAATGTCGTTCGAAGTGATGCCACATTCCGAATGCTAATCAAATGTTCTTGCATTTTTTAAGAAACAGCAAAAAGCTCATGAAATAAAATGGCGTACTCTTTTTTTCTTTTACTTCTTTTTACTTCCTTTTACGTAGTAAAGGAAGTATTGTGATCGCGAAAAAAAAATCACTCAAATTTGAGTCTAAATTTTGATTTTGCTCACCCCCGAATTAAAATTCCTTAGTTTTTTTGACCTGTCAGCCAGGGACGCGCCAAGCCTGATCGGCGCCCTCGTGCAAAAGTCTTCTGAGCGCCTTGTGCAATAATGTTCGATAGTTAACACCAGCATTGATATTTTATAGACAAAATATAATTTAGAAAAAATAAGTTTCGCGGATAATGTCCCCCCCCCCGAAAAAGTACTTCCAATTGTCGAAAAACTCTTTCACACATAACATTATATTTTCATTCTTTTCAAAATGATTATTCTCTACTTTTGTTCTATTTTTTAAGCAGTAGGGTTTTTTTTAATATCCCGAAACATTTATTTCGTTATAAGCGTTAGAATATAAAGAATATTAAATTTTAGAAGCTCAAAACTAAAATAGTAGGTTTTTCAATAGTTAAATTTAATAAAAGTACATGACTGAAATTTCTTTTTTGTCCGTTCAAATTGTTTATGTACCGCAATCAACGAGTAAATGGTCCAACAAACAATTTTACCGCAATCTCCAAGATCGCTTTGCCTGATGATCTTTTTCTTACAGTCTAAATTCGACGTGGATTTATAAATTAATTTTTTTTTATAAGGAAAACATGCAATGGGTGTGTGAAACTAGATTTGTGTATTCTTTTAGTATGGAAAAAGTTCTAAATTGAAAAATATATATATATATATTTGTCTAACTATTTTTATTTCTTTTGGGAGTCAAAAAATGCTCTAAAATTAGCACATAGACAGGCTCATTGTTTTAAAGTTGTCCTGGGAGCGGGGTCAAAGGATGCAAATTTTATCGGTAAACAACAAAAACTACGCCGACTGTTAATACATTGATTTCTCATAGCCCCCCCCCTCCAACAACTAGCCTGATTTTCGGGAGTTGAGAGTCAACTCTCAATCATTTCAAACTATAATATTCTATCTCAAATAACACTCCCTTATTACCGTGCCCAAAATAGACTTCATCATTTTACTGCAAATAAATAATTAAAAAAATTAAAAAGTGTGAAGCTGGCTAAAAGTCAATACTAATTATTTTTTTTTGTAAGTTTTTAAAAATCTGTACGAGCGAGATGACACACACACGACTTTCTCACTGCAAATCACTCAGCAAATTAGGGGTAAAACCAAAACGACGCGACGTTTTCGACATGAGCTTTACGAAACCTAGTGTCAAGTGCTCTAACACCATCGAAAAGGATTCTACTATTCTATTGTGGGATCGAGGCCAATCTGGATAGAATAAAAATTCTTAAACAGAAACATTTATAAGCTGAAATGTGCAAATCTTGACATTGAAAATAAAATATTAATAACATTTAACAATTTAAGTGATTAAAAATATCGTTAAACTTTTAACTAGAAAAATATAGGAATAAGGGCCATGCTCCACATCAGCGTAAAACGCGACCGAAACTGAAGGCAGAAACCGAAAATCCGGGTACTTTCCATAGAAACACCATTGAATCCATTTTACGCTTCTGCCTAATTTTTCTGCTTTACGTCTATGTGGAGCATGGCCCTAACTCTGAATTTTAACAACTGCTTATTAAACCTAAATACTACTCGTCAAATACAACTTATAAAAAGTTTTCAGATTCACTAAAATTCCTATCGAGCGTAACGTCCGGTTTTTCGTGTAGACAAAAATCGGAGCATGACAAATATTTAATTTTGGAATACCCTATACATTTTTACTTCATATCTCAAAGTTATTTCGTGTTCAATAGCTCCTTGAATACACCTATTGTGTTTTGGAAAAAGAAATATTTTAAATATTAAAGTTAAAGTAGCTCTAAATTTCTCTCGAATTTGCATTTGATAAATAATTAATCACACTTTTTTGTCTGTCAAAATATAACAACAGGGTACTGATTATATTTCTGAATTGAAGTATTAAGTGGAGTATATTCCCCTTAAAATCGGGAAACTGGAATCTTTCCCGGAAAACCAATAAAATCCAGATTAGTAAAAAGGCATTAAATTTAATATGAAATACAAATGCATTGTCAAATGGTCTTTTTTTATTAAAAAAACTAATGTTTAAAGCAAAGAGGAGATAATCGTGTGATTATGATCATTTTTTTTACTTTTTGAAACTGAAAAGTTTACCTAAACTGTTGTCTATAATATGTAAATAATACGCAAAAGTAAATAACATGCAAATATGCTTACCGTATTTTTTTATGTACGATAACATAAAGCAATCGAATCACCACGAACAATTGTTAAAATACTAAAATACATTGCACTAGAGCAGTGGTTCTCAACCTTTTTACAGCTACCGCCCCCTTTAGGATTGAAATTTTCCTCAACGCCCCCTTTGCGGACGGGCAAAAAACTAGAAGAGAGGGAGGGAGTATAAAGCAGTTTTCTTGACCGGTTTAGCTCTTTTATTTTTCCCAAACAGATAATTGAAAAATGGTAATAGAAGGAAAAACGTATGCTTATTTTTTTTCTTTCTGAGATAACTTTTAGAAAAAGGGGGCAATTTTTCCTCTCTAAAAAGATGCGTCGTGGTAACAATCAAAAGCCTCGAATGAGTTCATTAAATGAGTGAACCATTTTAAAGGTAAATAAGAACAGCATGGTTTGAAATAAAAATGCACCGTTTTTAACATTTCTATTGGAAAAGAAAAACCAATATATATTTGAGAAATACACTTCGTTCAAATAGTTCCCTGAACAGTTCGATCCCAAACAGTGTTGTTCTTATTTACCTGCAACTATGCAATACGCATCCCCTATTTATTACGTACGGATATAGGATTTTACTATGCAATTGCGATAACAAAGCCGGACCTTCTATTTTTCCCAAGATGGACAAAGACTTGAAATTATGTCCCGTACCTCTCACCTTTAAAGTTTATAAATCAAGTTTTAATTTTAAAAAACTGAAATTAGTTGAATCTACAAATTACAAGATAAGTTCAATTCAAAGAAATTCTTTTTTAGTAATTTATTGCTTTGAAGGTTAGATAAGATAACAAAAGCTATAAGTATGTCCTTAGCGACATCAGAGTAAAGACGGTGGTGAGATATCGGAGATATCCCCCGAAATTTGTTTTGAAAACAGTCTTAAGTTTCGTGGTGTTGAGACGTAAGTTTAGATTCCGTTACGGGGAATGAAACATTTAAAATTGACGTAATTTTAGACAATTTTTAGTAACATTAACTAGGAAAAAAGAGGTCCCTTAAAGATTTTTCAAAATTGAGGTTACAATTTAAGGCTAAGTTTAGTACTGTTAGGGGGTCAGAGCTCATTCCAGGGATCTCTGAAATTGAAGTATAGAAAACGCAAATTTAAACTTTTTGTTGATGTTCAGGGAATTGCAAAGGTTCGGGAGTTCTTTCCGGAAATGTTTTCACATTTTACTCTGAAAAATGCGATTGTTAGCTACCTTTGGTGTTGTTAGGTTGACACAAAAAGTTGGTCAAGTCAGGTTGCTCTCATCAAAAAATTTTTAGAAACTGATCTCGTAAAAATACAATTTTAGTCAGTTTGGTCAGGATTACAGAAGAAGCGTGTTGTTTGAGATTCGCTCCTGTAATTATTTTGAAAAAATCATTAGGCTGTCTTCGAAAATTAAGGTTTCCGTAGCTCTTCGACGAAAATGTCTAAAAACGAAATTTTAAGCTATGTATGGTTATGCAAAAGAAGGAGTGGGTAGTTCTGGATATTTATCCCGGAATTTTTCAAAAGTGAAATTTTAAAAACACAATTTCTACTTACATATAGGCTGCCCAAGTTAGGTGAGCAGTGAGAGGTGGGGGGACTCTTCCTCGAACAATTTTAAATGCATATCAACAAAACACATTTTTAGGCTATTTTAGGCAGTTACGCTATTAAAGGGAGGAGGTGGGGGGTCTCCGAAAACTTTTTTGAACTGAAAGTGTTATTGACAAATTTTACTGTCCTTCATGACGGTGGAAGAAAGATTAGGGTTCGGAAAATAACTCCAGGAAATAAATTTCAAAAGCAATATTTCAAAGTCCTTGCCAGCATAAGAGAAGATTGTTTTCTGTCGCCCCGCTCAAAACACCTTTCACCATATACCCATCGCCCCCTTACCGCCCAAAATATGTCCACCGCCCCCCTGCCGCCCAAAATATGTTCACCGCCCCTCAGCATCCTCTCACCGCCCACCGGGGGGCGGTATCGCCCCCGTTGAGAACCACTGCACTAGAGAAAATCATACGTAGTATTGATTCAACGGAAGGAAGAAACCTATTGAAGAGCAAAAGATTTGCTTGGACTCTTTTGCTTATAACCTTATAGACATGCTTAAATAGCTTACACGGCGCCCCATTCAGAAGAAAAGTGCTGATGTGTACATTAACATCCCGTGTTTCCAGTGTAAAAGATTAAGCTTTTGAATAGCTTGTTTAGACACAGCAATTCAATAATTTTTCCTGTATGGGTAGGTAGCGAGACGGATTGCTTGTCTCATTGAGCCTATATAACTTCATCGCCAGAGCTCGTTTTAATGAAGAGTTCAATTCTATTTTTTTATTCGGATTTTTCATTCAAATTCTTTTTTTTTCCTGTTTGGAGTTTTTTTGGTCGGTAGTGCTCGGCGCCTTTTAGGCTTTGGCGCCCCCGTGCGTCGCACGGCTTCGCACATTGGCACGGTGCGGCCCTGCTGTCAGCACGTGCATATGTACCTACCAACATATAAGCAGCCGAAAAATTTTTTTCAACCACCCCCGAGTTAATTACGACGAGTTTTCTCGTGACGTCTGTATGTACGTGTGTGCGTATGTATGTATGTGGGTCGCATAACTCAAAAACTATATGCCGTAGAAGCTTCTAGCTTGGTATGTAGGCTCTGAGGATGGTCTAGTTGTGCACTTCCCCTTGTGGTTGCATTTGAATGTTCCCAAGGGGGTGTTTTACCCCTTTTTTGGGGTAAATCAGTGTTAATTTCAATGCAGACTCAGTGATATGAATTGGCGCGACCACTTGGCGATATGTCGCCAAGCTTTTGGTCGCCAAGTGTTTGACGCCAACTTGGCGACAAATTTGGCGAAAAAAATTTTTTTTGAATTTGGGTTCAACTTGGCGCTATTGGCGATATTTTGCGAAAAATTCACTGAATGATATTAAAATCAGCAATATTTAGAAAATTAACCATTGCAAAATATTTTTTGCATTGTTTCGTGGCAGATTAGGGGAGTAAATATTTGAATTGTTACCTTGCTCACTCCAAGCACTTTTTTTAACACTTAAGGCAACTACTAAGAAATTTACACGTAAAAGGAAGTAGTGTGGGGTCCATACCAGATTTTTTTAGTTAGCCGTAAAGTAGGACATTGTAATAGTGCTACGATATTTTTCCGCACTACTCCTTTAAACCATTAAAATGACTTTAAAGTTAAATTTTACAGTAATGTCTAAAACTAAACTACATGAAATCAATTGTTGCTCTCAAGCTAACAGTTACACCAACGGTGTAACTTCTTCTAGTTACAGAATATGAGTACATATGTATGAGTATGTATATCCCTCCACTTTAAAAGTTTGCCCAAGCCTGGTGTTTACAAATGAGTAAATTATGAGAAAAAAGGATTTTATTTTAAATTTAAGAATTAAACTGGTTTTAATACTAAACGCCTCATTGATAACACAAGCCTGCGATGAAAGAAATACTTTCATCGCAGTACATTAATATTAATGGCTGAAATTTATGTACTTTTCTTGCTAATTTCAACAAAAATAATGAAAAGTTCTATGACGTCAGGATTTCTTGTAAAATTAATTCTTATTTTTACTGAAATCTTCCTCTCAAAAAGTATTCTCTAAAACAATTTATCTGGCAAAAGTGGGGGTTTCTTTTCATTTAAGTACATAGAAAATATCATATTCTTGGTGATACATATAGATTCTGCAATCAATTACTTTTTATTTGTCTAAATAGAAAAATAAAAGGTCAAAGTGCCAAATTTTACTCATCCGCTTAGCAAAAAAATGGCTATATCTCAAGAGTAAAACTTTTTCAAGAAAAAAACCGTTTTGGAGTATAAAATATTGATGCAGATTGCTTACTGAGTTTCATCAAGATACAAAATGCTACGGAGCGAAAATTTGTTGATTTTTCATGGAATGACCTAGTAGCCAGGTTGCATGAACCTTCTCTGGGAGAGAGAAAAACTATTTAGTTCTCTTGCATTTTTTTTTTTTTTTACATCGAATGAATTAGTTTCCAAAACGTTAACAGTATTTTTAATACGTTTTTATTACTTTCACATGTGGGTTTGTTTGTCAGTATGTATGTAACTCCGAATAAAATATAAAATTCACGTTCTTTGCAACTGTAAAAGTAATACATTTAATACTATTATTAATACTGAAGGCTAAACTGTATTACATATAGTTCATTTTGGAAAAAATCTCTAAATTACGAAAGAAATTTGGGTCTATGAAATGCTTTTCAAAAAATCAAATTTTGAAAGAGTTATGAAATTTAAATTTTTATACAGCCCCCCAGTCGTATCAGTCATATTTAGTAAAACATTCCTGACACTGTGACGTTAAAAACTTTAAAAAAAATCACTGTTCTACGACAAAAATTGACCGAGTTATGACGTTTTGAAAAATCAAGATTTTGCATTATTTCAAGACGTCATCAAGAGATCGCTGAAGGGACCGTATGCGAAATCCTTCAAAATCTTGATTTTTCAAAACGTCATAACCCGGTCAATTTTTGTCGTAGAAGAGGGATTTTTTTAGTTTTAAACGTTACAGTGTCAAGAATGTTTTACTAAATATGATTGATAGGACTGGGGGGCTGTATAAAAATTTAAATTTCGTAACTCTTTCAAAATTTGATTTTTTTGAAAAACATTTCGTAGCCCAAATTCCTTTCGTAATTTGGAGATTTTTTCCTAAATAAACTATATGCTTATCTCTAACGGTTTAGAAATTAGCTATTGGGCCACGATAGGAGTGGACACTAGGGTGTCCCAAAAAAAAACGAAAGTCGGAATTTTGTAACGCATACCCTCTAATTTTTTTTCCTTTTACATCAAAACAATTGTAAAAAAAGTTTCATGTAATTTGAACTACGGTAACCCATGCCGACTTGCGTCCGAAAGTGCGAACTAGCCCTTTTTCACTAGGCCAAATCGAAAAAAACTTTTTTCGGAAATTCAAAATTTCATGTTGATAAAACGCTTCTCCTTGATCCTAACATGTCCCGAAAAATCATTTATCCAAATTAAAAAATATTTAGGTACCCCAAACGAGGCTTAAAATTCATAATTTTCTTCAAAAAGTAGCTTTTTTTCCATGTATTTTGTAAACAATGAAAAATAAATTTTAAGAAATTATCAAGATGAAAAATATGAAGCATAAAGTATATAATTCAAGCTAAATATTAGGTTTTTTTCTCATTTTATATTTATTTCTCCCGGGAATTACTCAAAATTAAGGTTTTTCAAGTTTTACTTTTACCCTTTAAATACCACATTTTTTTACAAATGAAGTTAAAAACCAACGTAAATAAAACACAAATTGGGTAGAAAGTACAGCATGTACGCAGTACATGCTGCACTTTCTGCCTAATTTGTGCTTTATTTACGTTGGTTTTTAATTTCAATTATATTTCAGCACAAATCTGATTTGATCATTTTTCATGTGGGGCAAAGTGAAATAGTTAAGTTTACTTGCCTACTTCAAAAAGAACAAATGGGAATTTTGTTCTAAAAATTTTTGTACATAAAGAAGGAATAATGTTTTTTTGATAAAACTTTCGTTGAAATATTATTTTTCATCTTTGGCAGTTATTTTGAACTTTAAAAAAAAATGAGAAAAATTTTCACTTCAAAAAAAACATGGGGCAAAGTGAAAAATAAAATATTTTTGTTATGAAAATTTTTCAGTTCGACGATTAATCAAGACACACGCCAGTGTGTCAGCCAAGTTCGCGCTCCACATCTGCTAGTGTATCTTTACACGAACCATTTCGGGCTACTTTCGACCCCTCCGTTTCTCAAAAACTACTTCATCTACATGCTTTAAATTTTGTAAGTCTATTAGAGTGACATAGAACACCCATAATCCTAAATTTTATGAATATATCTCTTTTAGTTTTAAAGTTATTAATATTTGAAAAGCAAAAATATGGCGATTTTCTTATTTAGATTATACACTCACTCATCAAAATGTTTACCTACTTCCAAGTGTCTCAGAATTTTAAAATTTGGCATCAAGGTATATTTCCATACACTAACTATGGGAAAAATCTAAAAAGTCCAAAAACTACATTAAAAAAGCAAGAAAAAAAGTATTTTTTTTTTATGAGTATCTTGGCGCGATTTATAAATGGTTCGTCAAACAAAAGCGCCAAAATGCTTGTAAAACGTTGCCAAAAATAAAATACTTAAGTTTAAAATCAAATGTTTTATTGTAAGCTGTTTCAAGGCTTAGTTTGCCTTGACGGAAGATTAAAATGGTTTATCAAGATGAAATAAATAATTCGAATTCTAGAGATTGACTATGCCACCTTGCGGTGACTTAAGATATTAACCAAGTAGTTAAAATATTCTATTCCTCTTTTAAGAAAAATATAGGGTAAACACGAAGAAAATTTACTTGTTTTACCTGTTTCTTTCGTCATTGATCATAAATTGCAGCGTCTCCTATTATTTATTTGAATTACGAGTAAAATCATTAAAATTAAAAATATGTCGAATGTAGCATGGCCTATGTTATATCTGTGTTGTCAGCGTAACTGAAATCTCATGTTATGTGTGAATTAATTTGTGTCTAAATGAAAGCATAGCCGTTACTTCGGCTTTTCAAAAATGCATGATATCCCGACAAAAACATAAATGTGAAAAAGGAGCCAAGTTCGGTTGAAACAACGTTTGGGCAGTTTGAAGCAGCGGTGCCACCGACAAAAGAGTTGAAATCTAACAGGCTCCAAGTTCTATAGCTGTTCTGTTAACTACAGTCGTGAGAGTTATTGAAATGTTCATTAATTTATTTTAATAACATTTCGTTAGTTCCTTTCATATCGGCTTCGGAACTGGGCAAGTTTTAATCGTCACGAAGTTACGTTCAAAAAAGTCCGACTTCCATCAGTTAGAAATGAACTTGCCAAGTTATAAGAAGCCGATATGAAAGGAACTAACGAAATGTTATTAAAATAAATTAATGAACATTCCAATAACTCTCACGACTGTAGTTAACAGAACAGCTATAGAACTTGGAGTCTGTTAGATTTCAACTCTTTTGTCGGTGGCACCGCTGCTTCAAACTGCCCAAACGTTGTTTCAACCGAACTTGGCTCCTTTTTCACATTTATGTTTTTGTCAGGATAGTAATTTTCATAAATTGAATGCGTAAATAAACGAAAAAATAATTATTAACGAAAAATAAATGAATGATCAAGTAAATGAATAAATAAATTAATAAATGTGTGAGAAAAAATAAATTAGTCAATAAAATAGAGAACGAATAAGAAACTGAGTAAATGAATGAGTAAATAACTAAGTAAAATAATGTAAATGAATTAATAAATGAAGAAATACGTGAGTGATTTAATAAGTACACGAAATGAACTATTTCACTTTGCCCCATCCACTTCGCCCCGCGTGCACTTGACAAATGACATTGAACATTAAAAATCAAAACATGCCTAATTTTAACTAAATAAGGACTGCACTGGATATCAGTAGTTCTCAATTAATAGTTTGGATGATAATTACAAAAATCTTATCCTTTTATAATAACAAGAAATATTTTTGAAAAACCACGAATATTACAAAAAAAGTATCAAATTTTTAAAATGGCTTGTATAATTTTTTCATTGATCTTTGGAGCTACTTATTTTTTGACAGGAATTAACTATCTGTCTAGGAACTTAGTTAAAATATTGCTAGATAGGTTATACTGCAAGCTGGGAAAATATTTCACTTTGGCACACATTCCCCTACTTTTTTGATTATTCATCTGCAAATGCTGTTTTGAAAGTTTGTTCTTCAGTGATTTTGGGACTTGATATTTTCTTTAAGTGTATCTGCAATTTTAAATTCACAAATGATGCAATAAATAAATAGAAAAATATCTAATATTTAGAGAAATATATAAATTTTGTGCCTCGTGCTGGGAACCTAATTTCTTTAAAAAATTTGAATAAATGTTTGTTTAATACCAATATGATTGTCGAAAAGGTTTATTGTAATTTCAAAAATTACAAATTATGCCGACTTATGCTTGAAAGTATAAACTAGTACTTGTGTACTGAGCCGAATCGAAAAAAATGGGGGGAGGAAGTAACTAATTATTTAATTAGTTACATCCTCAAATCGCGCATTTGGTACTTGTTATTTTATTATTTTGATGAGAAAACAATTGATAAGTTCATATCATTTGAAAGATAGCCTTTGCTTATTAGGCTCAAAATTGATGATAGTTTTCTCAATGAGAGTCCTTCTCTATGGGCGAATAACACTTAATTCCTTGAAGGAAAAAGGATGGTCTCAGTGTTTAGACCAGTAAATGATACAGCTTAAAGAGCTGTAAAAATGATGCAGGATTGTCATGGTTTGCTAACAGTTGATGAGGAGCAAAAACAATTTTTGTTGTGTTGCGTCCAAGAGCACCGAAATATATACTCTGACTGCAATAAAAAACATTAAAAACGATAGTATGTTTAGTAATGTTTATTGTACTGTAATATTGTAGTAAATATATGTTGCACATAAATCGTTGTCATAGTTTTTTTATTTATTTATTTTTTCAATTTATTTATTTTAAATATTTATTTATTTTAAATTACAGAAACATTTAAAGAAAATATCAAGTTCTAAAATCACAAAAGAACATACTTTCAGATGAATAGTATAAAAAAATGTAGTAGTATTTAAAATGGAAAAATTTAACTTAAAACTTGAAAAAACCTTAATTTTGAGTAATTCCCGGGCGAAATAAATATAATATGAGAGAAAAAACTTATATTTAGCTCAAATTATATACTTTATGCTTCATATTTTTCATCTTAATAATTTCTTAAAATTTATCTTTCGTTGTTTACAAAATACATAGAAAAAAAAGCTATTTTTTGAAGAAAAGTATGAATTTTAAGCCTCGTTTGGGGTACTTAAATATTTTTTAACTTGGATAAATGATTTTTCGGGACATGTTGGGATCCAGGGGAAGCGTTTTATCAACATGAAATTTTGAATTTCCGAAAAAAGGCACTCTCCATGGCTTCCTTAGAGTGTACGAGAAGTTTTTCCATCTGACATTTCTGATTTGTTCCAGCTGGTCTTAACAACAACGTACTTCAAGTGGAATGATTGCATCTATGAGCAGAAGGACGGTGTTGCCATGGGGAGTCCATTGAGCCCTGTTATCGCCAATTTTTATATGGAGAAATTTGAAGACGCGGCTCTCAGCACCGCCAAAAAGCAGCCAACCTGTTGGCTAAGGTACGTTGATGATACTTTTGTCATATGGAGCCATGGAAATGACGAACTTTACCGATTTCTGACTCATATCAACAACATACATGAGAATATTAAGTTTTCCATGGAAACTGAGAAGGACGGAATGTTACCATTTCTGGATGTCTGTGTCAGCCGTAGGGAAGACGGAACCCTTGGCAATTGTGTTTACCGCAAGCCAACACATACAGATCGCTATCTACACAAGGACTCCAATCACCATCCTCGACAAAAGAGGGGAGTGTTAAAAACACTTTTCGTCAGGGCCTCTAGAATCTGCGAACCGTCTGCTTTTGTAAATGAGCTGGCCCACCTTACTAATGTTTTCCAAGCCAATGGATTTTCTAAACAAGAAATTAAGAGAGCTTTCCACCCCAAGAAAGAAAGAAAGATGCCTGAAGAAGAACCGGTCAAGTCCATAGCCTACCTTCCCTACGTTGAGGACGTCACAGACCGAATTGAAAGACTTTTACGTCGACATAATATTAAGACGGTTTTTAAGCCCTCCAATAGAGTCAGCGACCTGCTGCGTTCAGTGAAAGATGCTAGAGATCCGTTGTCCGCCGCAGGAGTTTATAAGATCCCCTGTTCTTGTGGATTAGTTTATATCGGGACGACAAAACGGAGCGTTAATACAAGAATCAAAGAGCATCAGAGAAATTGCCGGCTGGGTCAGACTGAAAAGTCGGCTATCGCGGAGCACACTTTCAGTAATGGAATACATGATATAAAATTCAAAGAGGCCAAAATAATTTCACGGACTTCAAATTATTTCCCCAGATTGAATAGAGAGGCCATTGAAATTTTCAAACACTCAAATAATTTTAACAAGAAGGAGGAAGAAGTAAAAGTTAACAAGCTTTGGCATCCAGTCATCTGTCAATCTCGAGCCGGAAGGTAGAGGGCGCTGCGTTTTCAATTTAAAATCTTGCAGCAGTTCGAAATTTCGCATCAGTCGCCAAATTAATCAACGACACCCACTGAAGATGACCGCCGCAGTTGCGATCGAAACGTATGGATTAAAGCCATTTAGACCACGGCACAACAGCCCGGAATCCTTAACTAGTATTTTTTTACAATTGTTTTGATGTAAAAGGAAAAAAAATAGAGGGTATGCGTTACAAAATTCTGACTTTCGTTTTTTTTGGGACACCCTAGTGGACACCCTGTATTAGAGCCGCTCTATAGACAGGCCGACGCATCAAGCTTAAGTTTTACCACTTTGGATCCAACTTATAAACTTTGACTTTCAATTTTCATTGTTGCGGCGCTAGGGTTACCAGAAAAAGTTTCAAGACATTGCCAAGCTTTGTTAAATTCGCGTGAAAAATTACCAAAACGCCATAACTCGCCAGAAAAGACAACCACTCACCGAAAAAGACAACTCTCAATCACGTTCTGGATCCAAAGTGGTCAAACTTAATCTTGATGTGCCGGCTCGTCTATATAGGGGCCTTACCCTGTATAAGTGTTTCAGTTGTTAGTATGCAACTCTGAATAAAAGATAAAATTCACGTTCTTTGCAAACATAAAAGTAATACATTTAATACTATTATTAACACTAAAGGCTAAACTATGTTTCATTTGGATATATTATAAGTGCTAGTTGATTAACTCTAAAAGCGTATTTTTTAGTTTTTTTAAACTATAATCTACTTATATTAAAAACTGAGTATCTTTCTAACTTTCTTTCTAACTATCTTTCTATCTTTCTTTCTATCTATGTCACGCTTCTTTCTCCTGAACGCCAATGAACTGAAAGTCGAACCAGGTACCGACAGATAGGTAATTTTTCAGGCTTCATTAGTTTCAATTTATATAATTATACGATTTTAATTAGCGAAGATATCAATTAATAAGTAGTCAAATTTAAAGCGATTAAGCCTAATAAATGATTAAATATGAAATCCATTTTTGCAGAACGTGGTTGCTATGAAACAATAATAACAATGACAATGAGAATTTTGAATGAAGGCTTAACTAAATCAAACACGAAACTCATAAGCGGACCACTTACGTAGTATTTTTATCGCTAGCTACTTGTAATATTTTGAAACATTCATTTGTTGAAAATTTATCTCCATATATTATTTCTCTAAGCCGAATCCTATACCCGGTAGAAACTCGCTCATTTCTTTATCGGATTGTATGAAAATTTATGATTTTGAAGCTTATCTCGCGGGCTATTGACGAAAATTAGACCCACCCTCTAAAAAGTGTCGGTTTGTTTTTTATTCGAACTTCAATTTTTGGGCACAAAATTGACTCTATCTAGCGAAATAATTGTCGTATCGTCTCCATTTTGATTTCATTCGAAAGATTAAAAAAAATGCGTTCTTTAGAACGTTTCTCCGCTAGCGCCGCGTAACGAGAATCTCGAAAATCCACGTTTAAGCGACTTATAAGCGATTGAAGTTTGAAAAAGTTAAATTTTTTGCTCAACTGTTAAAATCGTTACCATTGTTGTTCAAATCAATTTTAAATGCGACATTTCAAGCCAAGGCTTAGCTCGGTAAACCTTAATTGTAACTTTTATTGTTTCAAAATACTATGGTAGTTTTGCGATAACGTTAGTATTTAGTTTAGTAGTAGCCTTGGGTATTTGATTTTAATATAGGGTATCACTTTTGTAGTAGTTGTAAAAGTGAACGTGTCTTTGATCTCTTTGAAAAGTTGTCAGAACGACGGCAGTTGATGGCGATGTTGTGCAAACGTACAAGATTTTACAATGCCAAGGAACAGGGTACCAACAGGCAGACTAACAGGAAGGCCACCAGTCAGAGGGCATTCTGCAACACTGGAACAAGTCACAGAGCGAAGAAGAGAGATTCGTCGTCAAGAGCGAATACAGGTTCAGCGTAATCATAGGCAACAAGAGCTCGATGCTTACCTGTGTACCTTCTGTACCCTGATAATTCTGTACCTTGGTGCAAGAACAACCAATGTCAAAAATTTGATGTTTTTGGTTTTTTTATCGTAATGGGGGCAGAAAGGTATCCTCTGTTTTATACCACGACAACCAATGTTTTAAAATAAACTGCCTTAGCAGGGGAGCGAAACTAAGACACCAAATCTAACACATCCAATTGAGGACTGAAATCTTTGAACCTGAATAACTCAATTTTAAGTTTAGAGTTTTTTTTTTTTTTTGTGAGGAATTCCGCACGGGTCACCTAGTCTACTTATATTAAAAACTGAGTATCTATGTCTGCTTTTTTCCTTTAAGCGAGCTGAACTTACTGAAACTTTCCTCACCATCTTGAAAGCGCGAAGCATCTCAATAATTTGAATGATTTTTTTATATAGGAAAAAAGTAAAGGCGTGTAGCGCCTGTTAGCGAGCCGCCTTGGCGGGGAGTAGTTTCTTGAAATTTTCCTCACTAATTTCAAGGCACGAAGTGCCCGTGCAACGCCGGGCCACGTGCGCGGTATGTCTTGAAATCGAATGAACATTAAATTATATCAAATAATATAACTTCAGAATGAGATAAAAGTTAGAGAAGGGGGACGTTATGCATCAACATGCCGCAGGAAGCTAATCTAGCTGCCCTGGCAGCTAGTTTAGTTATTATTTTCTGTAAGACTATGCTTCAAAGTGGTGGGTTTTACCAAAACCTATTTCTCATGAAATCTATATCTATATAGTCAATAAAATTTGATTTCATGTTCTATATCTGCTGATTTTTGTTACAATTGATGTTAAAAGAGTATTAACATGAAAAATGTAAAAAAAATGACTCATCTTTTGAATGAAAAAAAATCTAGACAGACGAGTTTACTCATATATGCGCATTCGAAGAATTATTTTTAAAATTTCTATCTTACGACACTTATAAGATGTGTCAAATATAGAGTTCGGTACTTACAAATTTGAAGAATTTTTGTGTTGTTTTTTAGTGGTATTAAAAATTCGACGGGAAAATTGTATTGCTTAGAAATTATGTTTGCAATAACTACAATAAAAATAAATACTGCAGAAAAAACATTTAATTCTTACAATTATTCAATAATGATAATTTCATTCTTCAAATGCAGTTTCAAAATAAAGAAGAAAATTAAAAGGAAATAGCAAAAATATTTTTTTCATTGAGAAATTATACAAATCATTTTTGTAATAGTTTTGAAAAATTTCAGAGGGGGGTTTGAATCCTAAAAACCCACCCTTTAAATGTGGCCCTGACGCTCATATACTTCATTAAAAAGTAGCAACTTCCAAAGATAATACATTAAGCTTTTTGTCAAAGAAATCCCACACCGTTTTCTGGTTTCTTAAGCAGCAAAATTTCGTTCATTACCTTTTAAAATCACCACTTTTTAGTGAATACATGAGTGTCACGTGCGGGACAAGATGGCGACCTTTTCGTGGAATGGTCCTTTAATTGTAA
Source organism: Uloborus plumipes (assembly GCA_038373865.1). Lineage (NCBI taxonomy): Eukaryota > Metazoa > Arthropoda > Arachnida > Araneae > Uloboridae > Uloborus > Uloborus plumipes. The sequence goes on from JAXGGA010001406.1 coordinate 68,133, forward strand.
GAATGAATTGTAAGAGCCGGAAGGTAGAGGGCGCTGCGTTTTCAATTTAAAATCTTGCAGCAGTTCGAAATTTCGCATCAGTCGCCAAATTAATCAACGACACCCACTGAAGATGACCGCCGCAGTTGCGATCGAAACGTATGGATTAAAGCCATTCAGACCACGGCACAACAGCCCGGAATCCTTAACTAGTATGGTCCTTTAATTGTTTTTCTCTAGGCTGGAAATACTACTTCAATTTGTTTCTATTCATGCCGATCGTGAGTGTGAGAAACCAGTCAGATACGCTTATCAAAGAATTTCTAAGGATAAAAATTAATCCATATAAATATAACAAAGAATATCGCACCCTTGCTTCAATAGTGTTACAACTCAAAATATGACGATTTTAAGTTATTGGTATCACTGGATTCAGAAAAAAAAGCTCTATCAATCTCAAAAAACCGTTCTAACTTGAGGGAATTCAGTGGTCGCCAGATAGCAGTTGAATCGGTGTAGACGATTCACTTGCTATGGAAAATTAGCTAATTTTCACGATAACAAAATATCAAATAGGGAAGGATACCAAATAACGTCTGAAATTCGATTTTAAAGGACTATCTCACATTTTGTCTTGACTTTCAAGCCCAGAATAATAATATCAGCGGCGGAAAGTTTTTCGCGTTTCCTGAAAAAAGCGGATTTTTGAGTTGTGACACTATTGAAGTAGGTGTGCGATATGTATGTATGTATGTATATATATGTGTGTATACCTTATACAAATCCACAGTTTACGTCAAATCTGGACGAAATTTGGCAGGGAGATACTTGGGCACACGGGAAGGATCATAGGGTGGTTTTTGAGCGGGAAAAAGTACCGATCCGTTCGAATTTCGAATAAAGGACTTCAAAATGGCTCTATCTAGCGAAATATTTATCGGATCTTCTCAATCTTGGTCTCATTCGAAAGAACGCAAAAAATACCTGTTAGAAAAGTTTCCTTCCAAAGGTTTTCAAAACCTCTAATCGCTATCTCCACCCTGAATACGGGCATTTGAAAATTTGGAAATACAGTGAACTCTCACTTATACACCGCCTCATTTATGAGCCTTTTTCACTTATACGACGATTTTCAATGGTCCCAGCACATTCCATAGCATAATAATGATAATATCATTCGTTAATGCATCGCGCTAAAGATAAATATTTCACTTATACGCCGAATTTTTCGTAAAATGTAAAAAAAAAAATTCTTTTCTTTAAGAAATAAGCATGTTTCTTCACTTTCCTCTTTAATCTTTCGCTTTATTGCTCACGGAAGGCCTTTTTTCCGTATAAACTAGAGTTCGGAGATTGATAATTATCTATTAAGTATCGTTTTAAAGGGAACAATTTGTGATTAGGTACGTTATAATTTTTGTTTCCTCTTTATCATTATAATTACGCCACAGTAATTGCCAAACCGTAGTAATATATCCTTTTTCTATAGAAACTTTCTTGTTCATGCTCCCATTAGAACTTATGTTGCATTTTAGACCTTTAAATAGGCTTGTTCGCTTATGCGTCTCTCTCACTTATGCGCCTTTTTCTGTTGGTCCCTTGGGCCGGCGCATAAGTGAGAGTTCACCGTATCCATTTTAAATTGGATTTATAAAAATCGTCTGCACGAACGTGAAAGAAATTATTATTATTTTTTTACAGAAGTCATCAGCTTCAACATACATGAGAACTGCGTACTATGCGCTTTGCCTACTGGCAAATACAGGACAGATTTACGGCACAGAAAGGATGAAATAACATCCATGGGCATGGCGGGATTCGAACCCGCCACCACTTGCTTACGAGGAGAGTACTCTACCTCTAGGCCCCGTGGCCTCCTGAAAGAAATTAAATAGCGTGAAATAAATTGTTGATAACAAAAAGGTGTTGCCATTTTGTTCTTGAACATAAACAAATAAAATTCTTGCTTTTGCTTTTCCTGTAGCGGGGATTTAAAACTTTTTTGGCGATTGATTCATGTTTCGTACTGTGCAAAATGTCGACTTTAATCTAATCGAGACTTTTATATAGACACGCGTAAGTTGACATAAATTTTATTCTCAAGGTATGCCGGGCAGAGTCGGGCCACGCAGCTAGTAAAAAATAAAATTCATTTTCTCTCCGTTTTTGCTCTTGCAACCTACCAGTTATCAATTAAAATGTTGGAGTAAAATAAAAACAAGTTTCAAATAAATCAATAAATAAAAAGAAAATGAATGAAATTCGCATATTCTCTGCGTTTTTATTACGGCAACCTACCAATTATCGATAAAAACAAAAAAAATATGTAAAAAAAGTTTCATAAAACTACAAATAATAAAACCTCTCCGTTTTTGTTCCAGCAACCTACCAATTATTAACGCTAGTAGAAAAATTATAAAAAAAAAATATATATATATTATATATATATATATATATATATATATATATATATATATATATATATATATATATATATATATATATATATATATCAAGCCGGACATGGGGTACATTAAAAACCGGGCAGGCACTTCACAGCGAGGAGTTCTATAATTAGAAGACGGGAAAAGTTTTCGACATCGTCAAATGGGTGACCGGACCTGTAATTGGGGCTCCATGTCTGTAAATAATAACAGTGTTGGACACGGGGACTGCATTCTTTTTGTTTTCCGCGGCGATGCCGGAAAGGTCAGACGGTGACGTGACCACGAATTCGCGTGACGTCACCCGACGGCCATCTTGGAAGTTCCGCTTTTGTTTTGAAGACCTCTGGAGTTTTTGTTTTCCCCTCTCGGCGCGATCGGTAATCTTCTGCCGAGGGGTGCGGGAGGAAGGGGTTCATGATCAACAAGTGTGTGTGTGTCGCGTGTATCGGCACATCCGGACGAGAATGGGTAGCCGTTGCGTCTCTTATGTCCTCGTTGGATTGGAAAGAAAAATAAAACACGGAATTGTAATTTTTTTCCTCTCCTTTTCTCATGTTGCAAAGAAGTATAAAAGTAGTGAAGCCACAAAATTTCATTTGGTAAAAGCTGGGAACACTCGGCCTTAATATAGAATATAGAATACAAAACGTCATTCATAAACATCTCTCTACTTGCATCAGGCCCGTCATTTGGGGAGAGTAGGGAGGGGACTTTGCCCTCCTAGTGGCTTTTGGAAATCAATGTTGTTTCATGAAATTGGTGAGTGGTTTTTGCGGTTTTTTGGTATCGTCTACACTGCGCAAGCACACTTTGCCCCCATCCCACCCGGAAAAGTTCGAAATGACGGGCCTGGTATGCATGTACAGTAGGGTGTATCGAAGAAAACATTTTTTCGAATTTCAATTCACTAAGTTGATAAAAAGTTGCCCCTACCTACCCACATATTCCGCAAAATATTTCAGTCTAGTTAGAAAAGGTTTGGTGTCTCGCACGAGGCCTGAAGTTTGAATTTCTTCAAAAATATTATTTATTTCCAATTTTTTTTAATTTAGCAGAAAGGAACCTTGCAAGCTTTTCCCATGCAAGATGGCTCACGATGGCAAACAGTTTTGAGGCTATACTTCGCAACTAGTGATCCAAGTTCAGAGTTAAATAAACTAGCAGAATTTATAATAAAGGTTTATGCTCTCTACTTTTTCACAACCGAATCTCAGCATAAAATTATTCATGCATGTAAGCATTTTTTAAGACCATAGATTGCAGCAAGTAGGATGCAAATCTCCAGAATGTTATCCATTCCACATTGTAAAGAAGCCATCTTGTATGGGAAAAGCTTGCAGGGTTCCTTTCTGCTAAATTTTGAGAACATTTGCCAGGCATTACAGCTTTAGACACAGCCCATAAGTATTTTTGACTCAATTCTTTGACATCAACTTCTGGTAAAACGCGTTCTATTTTTCTTAAAGTTCCTGACTGGTAGATCTTAGCAATATTGTAAGAATTCTCCAATAGGTCAACTAAAAGAATTTTGTCCAGTAGTCGGCCTATCAAGAGCCACCATGAACTTTCTAAGTGGTAATTCAATAAATGAAGAACACATACCACGGCTTGTAGTGAGGGTTCTAAAGACTTTTCTGGAAGTCTAATAGCACCTTTGATTTTCCAGTGTTAACTGATGTGCCATCACAACCGATAGCTTTTATGTTCTTTATCAATAGAACTTTTTTTTTCCATAAATCGCGAAACTGAAGCTACAATTTCTTTCCTTGGGCTATTTACTGGAGCACCATGTCCGAAATATTTAGAGTCTGTTTCCTCAACCAAAGATATATGTTCTTCTACAATCCTATAGCAGCTATTCTAGCGGAGCTGTATTTCGTTTACCATCACGGGGGCCCCGTTCGAACGCGGGCACTGTGTGACGAGGGGCTTAAATTCTGTTTATAGTTTATATTATTTTACTTTTTATTCCACATAAATCGCGGATAATTCCCTGTTTCAAGTGTTAATTCAGTTGGATTCCACATTCCTAAACAAGTTTCTAACCAAGCCGCATGGCCTTGTAAAATGCTAGTTTTGGTGAAAATTACGTAAGTTTAGAATAAATGTGGGAGATCTAAATGTTGTTTAATATACTTTTTTTCAAACCCCAATTTTGTCCTCCGACTTTGCTGTGCACATTTTTCAACTTGAATAATTTTTAGCATTTGTTCTTAATATTTAAAAAAAATTAGAAAAAATAATATTTTTGAAGAAATTCAAACTTTAGGCCTCGTGCGGGACATCTAAACAATTTCTGATTAGAATAAAAAATTTTGTGGAATATGTGGGTAGGTAGGAGCAACTTTTTATCAACTTAGTAAGTTGAATTTCAAAAAAAAGTTTTTTTCGATACACCCTTATGTATATGTTGACTATGTAAAGTTTGAAACTCCGGCATTCTACTATGTATGTACACTGCTCGACATTGAAAATGCAACACCAAGAAGGAGTGGTCAGAAATTGATGAAATTTGGTAAGAAGACAGAGACAGCATGGAACAATAAGTGATATTTATTTCAAAATAAATAAGCAAAATTTAGAGCGAGGACGGCGTCGGCTCAGTAAGAAGTAGGACCACCGCGGACAGCGATGCACGAAGAAACACGTCTAGGCATGGAGTCAATAAGACTGCGGATGGTGTCCTGAGGGATGGCACTCCATTCCCTTTCAACCATTTGCCACAGTTCGTCCTCTGAACGAGGCAGTGACAGGTTCTGCAAACGGCGTCCAATCACGTCCCACACATGTTCGATTGGTGACAAGTCAGGAGAGTATGGTGGCCAGGAAAGCATCTGTACACCTCGTAGAGCATGTTGGCTGATTCGAGCACTGTGAGGCCGGGCGTTATCCTGTTGAAAAATTGCATTTGGCAGACCCTGAAGGTATGGGATTGCCTCCGGCCGCACTACATTATCTACATATCGTTGGGCCGTCATAGTGCCCCGAATACGAACTAGAGGTGATACGGAATTGTATGCAATAGCGCCCCAAACCATTATGCCACGTTGTCGCGCTGTGGGGCGTTCCACAGTTACTGCCGGATTCGATATTTCTCCACGTCGACGCCACACACGTATGCGATGACTATCGCTGGACAAACAGAAGCGGGATTCATCTGAGAACACTACGGTTTGCCATTCTGCCATCCACGTCGCTCTGGTCCGGCACCATTCCAAACGTTGGAGTCTGTGCTGTGAGGTCAATGGCGGTCTTCTTAGCGGGCGCCGTGATTGCAGGCCACGTGCAACCAGTCGACGGGAAATGGTTCTGGTCGACACAGGAACATCCAGGGTACCTTGCACGTGCTGCAGAATCGACGTACAAGTGACTTGCGGGTCCGCCACAGCTTGTCGGTGAATCCGTCGATCCAAGCGGTCTGACGTCACTCTGGCTGCACCTGCACCCCTCAATGTGGCTACATTTCCTCTTTCCAACCATCTCCGACACAGCCGATGCACAGTGCTTGCATCCATGTGGGTATCAGCTGCAATTTGACGTATGGACCAACCTCCCCTTCTCGGTCCGATTACCATACCCCTTGTAAAGTCGTCTACATGCTGGAAGTGTCTTCGTTGAGGACGGCGTGGCATTTCCTCCTATCACACGTAACCTTCGAGACAAAAACCAAATTTCTCCGATAATTAGTCTGGCAGAAAAACCAACATGAACAAAGCCCACTTTTCAACTTCATTGTCTTATATCTTACTTCACGTGCGTCGGAGAGCTGCGCATTTCATATCATTTGCATAACTCAGTGACGTGCGTCTACGGTAAAATTTGCATGAATTTCTGACCACTCCTTCTTGGTGTTGCATTTTCAATGTCGAGCAGTGTATGTATGTAATGTATGTATCTCGCATAACTCAAAAACTGTATGCCGTAGAACATTCTCGTTTGGCATGTAGTCTCTGAGGGGGTCAGTTGTGCCTCCCCTTGTGGTTGCATTCGAGTGTTCCCAAGGGAGTTTTTTTACCCCTTTTTGGGATAAATCTGTTCATTTTAATGCACTCAAGCAATGTTACAATTTGGCGACCACTTGGCGATGTTTCGCCAACCTTTTGGTACCCAAGCGTTTGTCGCCAACTTAACAACAAATCTGGCGAAAAATATTTTTTCGAATTTGGATTCTATTTGGCGTAATTGGCGATATTTTGCGATTAATACAGTGAAGGATATTGAAACCGCCGATATTTAGCAAATAAATAATTAGAAAACATTTTTTAAGGTTTATTCGCTAAAAACTACGGGTGTAAAAGATTGAATTGATATCTTTTGCTCACTCTAAGGCACTATTTTAATACTTAAGGCATCTATTACGAAATTTAAACGTAAAAAGAAGTAGCGTGGGGTTCACACCAGATTTTTTTTTCTCTGTGATGATTTACTGACTGCAGAAAAATGCACCCATTTTAACTCAGCCCATCTTACGCCCATTTTGAAATCCGACATGAATCAGATCTCACTCATTTCGACGAACTTATTAAACATTTAGAGGAGCAGGACAACACACTTCATAAAATGCATTACTGAGTTTTGAGCTATGAAATGACCGAATCTTTTCTGCTAAAATCTGTGTTCGTCCATCTGTTTGAAAGTTACACCCCTTGAAAACCGCTGGGAGTCAATAGTCGAACGCGATGCCGATCGATTTGAAATTTTCCGAACCTGTCATTCCGCTCGATTTCGAGATTGTGTGACTTAAATTCGAAGTACACCGCCAAAAGCCGCGTACGCCAACCATTGAGAAAGAATAAAGGTGGAAGGAGAGAAATCTTCAATTCTTGAAACAAAGATCTCAAGTCACATGACATGTTTTAAAGTGAAGCATTGGAGCAAAGCAGGTTTATTTCACTTGTTTTACGCAAAACGTGTCTCTCATTCGCCGATGTTGAACCATGTGATTTGGGATCTTTGCTTCAGCTTTTTCTAAGCCAATGAGGGACTTGCTCCCTCCATTTGCTCGCTCTAAGGGTAATCTTAGGGAAGAGGATAACATTATCCTTTCAATTGCAATTTTATCATCCTCCCCCTTGCTCCTAGCACTTTAAAGAAATGAGTTTTTTTGAAGTAAACCTTGAACTTATACGATTTGAATTTCTGGAGTCAATATTCACACTTTTTTTTTTTTTTTTAATATTAGACATAAAACAAAAATGTGTCTAGACTTCAATATATAGGCGGTTTGTTTTTTTTTTAATTTTTAGTTTTTTGCTGAGGATGAGGAGAAGGGCAAAAAAAAAATATCAATGAGTATCGATCTAACTTGTAGTAGAAATTAGCGCAGTATACGTAGTGCACAGATTTCGATTTTTCGAAACTCTCTATTTTAAGAGCTTTTTTGTGGTCTCCAGAAGTCCGTAAAATCGAGAGACAGCTTTCTGCGCAAATATTTTCTACCGCGCTGAGAGATGCTCGTTCTTTTTTTGCACTCTGACATTTTGAATCGCCTGACAAAACACATTTAGCCTCCGCCGCCTTATTGACAAGTAAGTCCGTGATGAAATACGATCGCCAGCAACAACAAAGAAAAAAAAAAAAAAAAAGCCCTGAAAGGGAAATCGAGGGTGTTCTGTTTCATTATTACCTCCGAATGATGAAAAACAAAAGCCCGCCCTTTCCAAACTCCGAAATCGCTTTTCGCGTCGAAGTATAGATGCCATTAAGTACATATTCATTTCGCCGATCGCACATAAACTGAGAGTGACGTTCAGTCATTCGTCTCACTTCATGAAAAATAGCAATCATTGCGCAATGGCAATTTGAGGATGCATGCTCGTTCGACCTTTCAGGCTCTGTACCCCCCTTTTAACACCGTTATGAGATCACCCGTTCACACCACCATGTGTTGTAATAAATACACTGCTCGACATTGAAAATGCAACACCAAGAAGGAGTGGTCAGAAATTGATGAAATTTGGTAAGAAGACAGACAGCATGGAACAATAAGTGATATTTATTTCAAAATAAATAAGCAAAATTTAGAGCGAGGACGGCGTCGGCTCAGTAAGAAGTAGGACCACCGCGGACAGCGATGCACGAAGAAACACGTCTAGGCATGGAGTCAATAAGCCTGCGGATGGTGTCCTGAGGGATGGCACTCCATTCCCTTTCAACCATTTGCCACAGTTCGTCCTCTGAACGAGGCAGTGACAGGTTCTGCAAACGGCGTCCAATCACGTCCCACACATGTTCGATTGGTGACAAGTCAGGAGAGTATGGTGGCCAGGAAAGCATCTGTACACCTCGTAGAGCATGTTGGCTGATTCGAGCACTGTGAGGTCGGGCGTTATCCTGTTGAAAAATTGCATTTGGCAGACCCTGAAGGTAGGGGATTGCCACCGGCCGCAGTACATTATCTACATATCGCTGGGCCGTCATAGTGCCCCGAATACGAACTAGAGGTGATACGGAATTGTATGCAATAGCGTCCCAAACCATTATACCACGTTGTCGCGCTGTGGGGCGTTCCACAGTTACTGCCGGATTCGATATTTCTCCACGTCGACGCCACACACGTATGCGATGACTATCGCTGGACAAACAGAAGCGGAATTCATCTGAGAACACTACGGTTTGCCATTCTGCCATCCACGTCGCTCTGGTCCGGCACCATTCCAAACGTTGGAGTCTGTGCTGTGAGGTCAATGGCAGTCTTCTTAGCGGGCGCCGTGATTGCATGCCACGTGCAACCAGTCGACGGGAAATGGTTCTGGTCGACACAGGAACATCCAGGGTACCTTGCACGTGCTGCAGAATCGACGTACAAGTGACTTGCGAGTCCGCCACAGCTTGTCGGTGAATCCGTCGATCCAAGCGGTCTGACGTATGAACATAGCCCACTTTTCAACTTCATTCTCTTATATCTTACTTCACGTGCGTCGGAGAGCTGCGCATTTCATATCATTTGCATAACTCAGTGACGTGCGTCTACGGTAAAATTTGCATGAATTTCTGACCACTCCTTCTTGGTGTTGCATTTTCAATGTCGAGCAGTGTATAAACTAAAGCGGCCACAGAAAATTGATCACACACATACAGACACACAGACAGACATTTTCAAAAAATGGGCTCAGCACACCTCAAAACGTGTAAATCCGTCAGAATTCGAAAAATTTCTCGAATCCAATACGTACTTCTATACTGCCGTGGGCAGGTAAACGGCAGTATCTGCAAAAATGAGTTTTCGAGATATTTGAAGAAACGCGTTTGTGATTTCCCACAAAGATCAATAAAACATTCAACTTCGAACATAGGCGATACTTTATGTTAATACCGATATATTTTTGGGGTAATCGATTGAATTTTGATTTCGCACGCGCAGAGAGAGGTAAAGCAGATACTGCCGTTTACCTGCCTTTTTAACCAACTTCAACAAAGGAGGAGGTTCTCAATTCAAAGCGTATGTTTTTTACTTCCGTTTACGTAGTAAAGGAAGTATTGTGATCGCGAAAAAAAAATCCCTCAAATTTGAGTCTAAATTTTGATTTTGCTCACCCCCGAATGAATGTTCCGTAGTTTTTTCGACCTGTCAGCACGTGCATACGTACCAACCAACATATAAGCAGCCGAAAAAATTTTTTCAACCACCCCCGAGTTAATTACGACGAGTTTTCTCGTGACGTCTGTATGTACGTATGTGCGTATGTATGTGGGTCGCATAACTCAAAAACTATATGCCGTAGAAACTTCTAGCTTGGTATGTAGGCTCTGAGGATGGTCTAGTTGTGCACCTCCCCTTGTAGTTGCATTTGAATGTTTCCAAGGGGGTGTTTTACCCCTTTTTTGGGGCAAATCAGTGTTAATTTCAATGCAGACTCAAGTGATATGAATTGGCGCAACCACTTGGCGATATGTCGCCAAGCTTTTGGTCGCCAAGTGTTTAACGCCAACTTGGCGACATATCGCCAAGTTGGCGACAAATTTGGCGAAAAAAAATGTTTTTTTAATTTGGCTTCAACTTGGCGCTATTGGCGATATTTTGCGAAAAATTCACTAAATGATATTAAAATCAGCAATATTTAGAAAATTAACCATTGTAAAATATTTTTTGCATTGTTTCGTGGCAGATTAGGGGAGTAAATATTTGAATTGTTACCTTGCTCACTCCAAGCACTTTTTTTAACACTTAAGGCAACTACTAAGAAATTTACACGTAAAAGGAAGTAGTGTGGGGTCCATACCAGATTTTTTTTTGTTTGTTCGCACATAACTTATGATCTACTGAACCGATTTGGACGATTTTTTTTAATCGATAGGAGATGGTGTAACTTAGGTACCATGTACTCATATGACGATATTTGTTCACTAGAAAAAAAGTTATTATGGAAAACAGTAAATTTCATGGGGCACTCTTCTATTGCCCATGAAATCATCTCAGGTCTTCAGGAGATCCAGGCTATGAATAAGACCTGCACGCTTCAGTGGATACCTGCACATGTCAAAATAGCAGGCAACGAATATGCTGATAAATTAGCCAAGGAGTCCAGAGAACTTAATAATAACAACACCAGCGTCTATCTCCAAGATGCAAACGCAATAGCGAAATCTAAACTTAGAAATAAATCAATCCAAGTGAAACACCAACTTTGTGAAATAAATATAAGTCGACCAATAACAAAAACTATAACCAGGCTGAGAACTGGCCATCACAGGGGCATGAAGATTGATGGAGAGGGTAGAAGGGTGTATAGAAACTGTTGTAATTGCCCAGATACTCAGCTTACACCTTGTCATATCTTTGAGTGTCAAGCAATAAGTGCGAACCTGAGAGAAATTGGTGTATTGCCGTCACTTGTAGACCTTTATGACGATAACATCCAACAAATCGCAAAAGCAGTTATAAGGATCCATGGAGTTATTTAGTTCGGCTAAGTCATAGACACGACAAAAAAAAAAAAGTAAATTTCATGTCATTTCCCCATTAAATGATTAAATTTTCAATCCATTGTTGCTGCCTCGCAACAGCAATATTAATAGTAATCATGATGAAAATTTTGAACCAAGGCTTCTCTGGAGTTTAAACCACAAAGTAACTTCAGGGACAAAGAGCAGTCTGTCTGGAAAAATGGATCTAGGTTTTCAGTTTTGCGTACAGAGTTAAGCCTTGAAAATTGACTAAATGAACGACCATTAAAGTGACACACCACTTACCAATGAAAACAAACAGTCAAATTTAAACTGATATGTCGGTTAGTCTTACAGTCGATTTAATTAAAGTAGTTTGAATTTCACACTGATGGAAGTGGATTCCCCATGCTTGGACTCGTAAGTAGATCATATTGATGCATGGGAATAGAACTTTGAACCGTACTATGTTTTTGTACATATTGAAGTACTCATCTTGAGTTACGCGCAGTTCCGCAAATTTCATTCATATGAACTTAAATTCATAAGTTCAAAAGTATTTACAATAATTTGCTGATTAATAAATTAACCAACATGGGTCGGCGTTCAAAGGCGGCTGCCCGTATGAGAAAAAATAGATCACTAGAAACAACTTCCGCGAAATTGAAAAGGCTGCAAAATTCTAAAGAACGTGTAAAAAAGGTTCGTAGCCGAGAATCGCAGCATGAGCATAAAGTGAGAATATCAAAAATCCGTAAGCATATGAAAAGAAAATTATCTAGAGAGACACCAGCAGAAAGGGTACACAGAATTAAAGTCATTCATGAGCGACTATCAAAAGAAACTAATGAGAACAAGTCCCATCGTTTAAACTTAATAAAAAGTCGTAGAAGAAAAAAAAATTTTGCCTCGCAACAGCAATATTAATAGTAATCATGATGAAATATTTGAACCAAGGCTTAACTAAATCTAACATGAAACTCATTAGCGGTAACGTACGTAGTATGTGTTAAAATCTTATGAACAACGAGAAACTAGAATTGTTTTGAAATATAAATTAGTTGACAAACCGTTGATATTTAAATGGCTTTGATTAAGCTAGTACACAAATAAATACCAGAGAATAACAAAGATTGATTTTTAGTGTCAATCGTTTATAATTTTAGACGCGTTGATAGTTTCTTCCTTTTTTTTTCAGTTTATTTTATGGAGCATTTACTTAAGAAAATTAGGTGAAGTTCCGTAATGGAAACATTACCTTATTTCATAAGTACACTTACACTAAAAAGAATAAAATAAAATAATTTTGGAAAAAAATAGAACCGACTTCAGTTGGAAATTGCTCTAAAAAGTAAAAAATAATTTTTTTTCTTTGAACACCATCGAAACTACTTTTAAACATAAGTTTTGAAGTCGGCGCAAAAACGATAGGTCAAATGATATGAAACCATATTTTGCCAACATTTTTCAGAGAAACCATTGAAAATTAAAAGCAGAATATTTGTACCATTACACGAATGTGTGGTAATGAATGAAATGTATGCGAATGCTTTTAAAGAACCTGGATCCAATTAAATGTATATAGTTGAATTATAGTTGCGTATGATTCTATACATTGTTTTTGCGCCGACTTCAAAACGTATGTTTAAAAGTAGTTTCGATGGTGTTCAAAGAAAAAAATTATTTTTTACTTTTTAGAGAAATTTCCAACTGAAGTCGGTTCTATTTTTTTCCAAAATTATTTTATTCACTCCTAATTGTCATACGGAATTGACTGGAAGTCGGCAGTAACTGCACAGTATGCTACAAAATGTCCAGTATTTACATATTCAACGACGTGCGGAGTAGATATGTTATTACGAAATATATTATTGCATAGTGAATGCTATGTTTCATTTAAAAATATACATAAATACCGGGTATCCACTTGATATATATTTAATATAAACGAACGCGAACTATAATTAAAAAATATAATGAAACTGTATTGTATTATGCAAAATATGAAGCAAAACCAAGGCTTCACTCGATAGCGTTTTATACAGGCTGCTTCATTACTCAAAACATCAATGGTAAAGATTTGCCCGCTAGAGAGCGCTGAACGAGGACCATCCAAATGTTTGTTTACATTTATTAGCACGTTGTTTCTGCTGTAAAAAGTGATGTTCATCCTATCTTTAAGGGTTAAAAAATATTGATATAGTTTACTGAAGTGGAGTACAGAGTGAATTGATGCCGAAGGCCTTATTAGTACTGCTTTTTAGGGGAAATAAATTCCCTTTTCAGGTAAAGTTGGTCGCAACTCATGATTTTGAGTTAAAACAAAGTTCTAAAAAATCAAGTGCTTCGGCAGGACTGCATCTATGCGATGCTCGATGTTAGAACAATAAAGATGGCCATTTTTTACAAATAAAACACTTTTATTTTAGCAAAACTACTCGAAACTACAGAGCCGAATAATATCTTAAGAACAACTTTCAGAACTTTTGTCAAACTAATTTTTTACTGAGCGTGCAAACGATTTTTTATTTTCTTGCACGCTCATTGAGTTTAATTAAATAATCACTTCACTTCAGTTCCCAACATAACTCCCCCCCTTTGAGACTCTGGGAAGGGTCTCAAACATGTAACACTGATTATTTAACAGGTCAAGTCGTTTTGGTGCCTTTACGCACCTTCCAGATCTAGTATATTTTTCCACAACTATATCAGGGAAGCACTCTTCAACAGCAGAGTTCTTCTGAACATCTTCCTCAGGACTTGACTCCTTCTCACACATGTCTTTGCCGGCCATTACAAGCTCCTCATCACCAGTTTGAATCTCCAATGGGTAAACGCGTTCCACTGGACGAACAAAAATTCCATTTTGAGTTTTGAGCCGTACAGCGCGAACCCTTTTATCTCGCCCAGGAATCAATTGAACAATTCTTGCCAAAGGCCAAAACACGCGTTTTTTATTATCGTCGCCAATTAAAACAATTTCGCCAACTCTTGGCTCTCTGGTTGGTTTCTCATTGTGTTTCTGAATTAACTGGCCTAAATATTCTTTTCTGAAGCGCTGCCTTAAGTCATTGAACAGCTTATATCTATACCTTATTCTCTTTTTTAGGCTTTGCATGTCCACTTGGTCAATGTCTGCAACATCCGAGCGACGGTTTTCAATGAGAAACATTGCAGGTGTGAGAGGAATCAACTCCTGAGGATTTTCAGACACATATGTTAAAGGCCTTGAATTTATAACTAATTCACAGTCACATAGTAACGTACTCAGTTCTTCGTAATTTAATACAGATTTGCCAAGAGTTCGTTTTAACAAGTCTTTAACAACACGAACCAACCTCTCCCACCAGCCTCCCCACCACGCGGCAGTGGGTGGGATAAATTTCCAAAAAATCTTTTGTGTGGAAGTTTCTCTTACAATTTTAGCCCAATCTAATTTAGAAAATTCGTTATATGTTCCCCTAAAGTTAGTTCCATTGTCCGAATAAATTGTGCTTGGTCTTCCACGTCTTGCTATAAAGCGTCTAAGTGCTAACAAAAACGTATCAGAAGATAAAGAACCCACTAACTCCAAGTGAACTGCGCGATATACTGCACATGTGAACAAGGCGATCCAAACCTTTTCTCCTGATTTTAAATACAATGGTCCTGCGAAATCGGTTCCAACTACCTCGAACGCAACTGAATCTGTTACACGATCTGGTGGTAAAGGTGGTGGTTCGCTCATCAACGACTTGGTTTTGAAACGTTTACATCTTACACAATCATTTAAGACATTTTTTACAGTTTTACGTGCTTTTAAAATCCAAAAATTTTCCCTTAGAATACATAACATCATTAAAATCCCAGCGTGACAATTTTTCCGATGTATAGATTCAATCAAAAGCCTTGAAAATTCACATTTTCCTGGCAACAAAATAGGACTCAAAAATGACTTATCATCCTCTCGATAAGTTATCCTAGTAGTTACTCTCAATATTTCGTCTTTATCTTTAAATACACGCATACCATTCAATATTTTTTCTTTAGAAAAATAAAAGCTTTGCACTAAACGAATTAAACATTTTTCAGAATTTTCAATTTCAACTACAGTTAGTTCAGAATCTTTACACTTATTAGGTCTTCTACAATTGTTTACAAATCTTAAAACCCAACCAAATACATTTATAAGCTTTTCATATTTAGAAGCTTTCATTGGAGGCCAAAGCGGTGCGTCCTGATTCAGATCAATAGTGGTAACTTTTACTCGTTTTCTTTCCGCGTCGACTTCTTTTGGCTCACAATCTACTTCACTTGTTGGCCACATTTCTGGCGCATTTTTCAGCCAAGTCGGTCCTTCCCACCATTTGGAGTTAAGAAATTGTCTAGGAGTGCATCCTCGCGACAATAGATCAGCTATGTTCATTGTTCCAGGAATATGTTTCCACAACTCAGGCTGAGTCAGTTTCCGCATTTCTTTTACTCTATTATTAACAAAAACTGACCAATTTTCTAGACATTTGATCCACCCAAAGAGCGACACTTGAATCTGACCAAAGTGAGATCTTGAAGTTTGGAAAATCAAGTGCCTTTAGTATCGAAATCAAAAGTCTAGCACCTATGCAGCAAGCCATGAGTTCTAATCGAGGAATACTCAAAGGTTTTACTGGAGCGACTCGACATTTAGCCCTTACAAGATATATTTTAACTTCATTTTCCACTATTGATCGAGCGTAGACGCACGCAGCATAAGCCCCTTTACAAGCATCCACAAATACATATAGTTCTGTTGTGGAATTAGTTACCATGTAACGTGGCAAACTTACACTATTTAACAGTAAAATATCCTTGAACCATTTCAAAAATTTATTTACAATTTCAGGAGGTAATTCTGCATCCCAGGGATGTTTTAACTTCCAAGCGTCTTGCAATATAAGTTTAGGAAGCAATGTAGTAGGACTTAAAAAACCGATGGGGTCAAAAATCCTTTGGACAATAGATAAAATCAAACGCTTTGTAATTTTTGTTTCACGAGTTAATGCTTCAATCTTTATATTGCATCTTAGAGTATCATTATCCAAATTCCATAAAATTCCTAAAACGGACGTGTCCCCTGAATGCTTAGTAACATTTTCACAAGCTACATTGCTCTCAAACTCACGCAAGTTAAAACATCCCTTTGACATTATGAGTTGTGATTGTTCAACAAACTTCACCTCATCTTCGATATTATGCACTCCTGTTACACAATTGTCCACAAAAAAAGAACATTTTAACTTCTGTGCAATCTCATAATATTCAACAGGGCAATTTTCCAGAAGATGAGCAATAGACGCATTGAGCAAAAATGGGCTCGATGTTACTCCAAACACGGCCCTGCAGTGTTTGTAAATCAGCGGACCTTCTTCGCATGGATAAAAAAATCGAAGAAAATCCCTGTCTTCAGGAGCAACAGACAGCATCAAAAATGCCTTTTCTATGTCTGCACTCAACCCAATAGGATATAATCTAAATCTGTCAATAATGTCTGGTATTAATTTAATAAGGTTTACTCCTTTATAAAGGTTTTCGTTTAAAGAAGTCTTACCCCTCAGAGATGCTGAAGCATCAAAAACCGGTCGAATTTTTGTGGTTTTACTATCTATTTTAAAAACAGGTCTATGTGGTAGATAATGGCATTTGTTGTCCAACTCCGAGTCTGGCACACGTTCAATGATATTTAAATCTTCCCATTCCTTAAATACCTTTTGGTAATCCTCAAGAACATTACTGCATTTCAACTTATTTACAACTTTTTCATGTCGTCTCCAGGCTAAATCCTTATTGTCTGATAAGTTCGAAAAATCATGCTTCCACGGAAGCTTTACTTCGTATCTCCCGTCAGGAAGAATTTTTAATTTATCTTCAAATTCAGTTAAATATTCTTCTATGCATGCTTTATCATTTGCACTGGAAGTGGGGTCTGATATGCCTATGCTTTCTAGCTCCCACAATTCATTTATAGGAATATTTTTAACATGCATCGATAAAGTTTGGAAAACACCATCTTTATCATAAGTGTTTTGTTTACCCATAACAGTCCACCCAATCTTCATTTCTACCGCAGTGAGGCCAGAATCTAACTCTACTGAACGCCCAGTCAGCAATTTTCCTAAAACATCTGCCCCTATTAAAAGATCAATTTCTTTCATGTTACAAAGGGAATCAGAAACTTCAATATTCCTTTTCTTTAATTCATTCAAAATATAAGGATTGCTAATTTTTGGTATTGAACTACAAATTCTCTTTTCAGAAAGAGCTTCAAAACTGCAAACATAAGACCCCTTTAAACCACTCACTTCGACAGTGTATATCTTATGCCGCTTTGGGTTCGTTTCCTCCCCCCCAAATAATGAGTGAATTATCGTTTCTTCACGCAGTGGTTTTGCCTTCAGCTCACTCAAAATTTTCTCACTTACATAACTACTTTGACTTCCCGAATCAGCCAAAGCGCGAATTATTTTCTCTCGACTATTGCATTTAATTCGAACACAGAGAGTTTGCAAAAATACAATTTGATTTTTAGCAAAATTGGAGAGAGAATTTTCTGACTTCGAAATTATTACATCTTTAGAGTCACCGCTTTTGGTTTCTTGCTTTGGGCACATTATAAACAAGAAGTTCTGTCAAGAACTAAACGAGCCTACTTTCCCGTACATCGACATCGGCATTCTCGCATCTGATCATTATTCTCTTGATTATCTGAGACTTAAAATTATGTCAAACGTACCTTTTTAGCACTTAGAGCTGATTTCGAAAAGCAAAATATACCCCTTTCATCAGATGAAATAGACACGTAAAAAGCAATTAACGAATAAATAAAGTTTTGTCGCACCTTTTAAAGAGTGTAACTGTTACAGTTCCTCCGTAGAAAAAATCCTCCATCGTTTTCAAAATAATAATAATAATAATAATAATAATAATAATA
This sequence comes from Uloborus plumipes, assembly GCA_038373865.1. NCBI lineage: Eukaryota > Metazoa > Arthropoda > Arachnida > Araneae > Uloboridae > Uloborus > Uloborus plumipes. Next base: position 86,391 of record JAXGGA010001406.1, read on the forward strand.
ATAATAATAATAAAATAAATAAATAAATAAATAAAAGTACAAAGAGCATCAAAATACATTTTATCAAAGAAAGAAAAAAAAACTCGTCCGTTACTAAAATGTCTCGAATTTCACTTTTAATCTGTTGCCAGTTGTTAAATATAAATAAAGAATAAAATGTTCTCGTGAATGAAAAATTTTTGTTACAAAAAAAAACATCGTCTGCCAAATAATAATAATAATAATAATAATAAATAAAATGAAACAAATGAATAAATAAACAAAAAATCGTCTGCACAGTCAGTAATTTTTTTTCTGAGCCTGCATTTCCGCCATGTTTGCGGAGTCGGAATCAGAGTCCTCACAGAAGATTACTCAGAAAAGTACGTTACAAACATTATTTATCAAAACCATTTTCTTACAAAGTTAGTTTGAAGGAAATCCGTCTTTAAGTTCAGGATCAAAATTCAACTTAAATTCCCCGTAGACGCTAATGTTAATTTTTTTTTCTGAACATTTCAATATTGAACGAAGAATGGTTCAAATCAAAAAGCGAAATATGGGAATGTATGGGAAAGCCTCTCCGAGATCTTTCAAACAAAAAAAAGTTAATTCCATTCGGACGGTTCACTCAAAAGTTATTAGGTGGGGAAAGGTTGCTTAAACGGTTCAATGTTGAACGAAAAAGTGTTCAAATTGAAAATTTAAATACGGTAATGAAGTATCCTTGCTGAGATCCTTCGAACAAAAAAAAGTTTATTTAAATCGGACTGTTCACTCAAAAGATATTAGGGGTGACAGCTTGATTGAGCGGTTCAATGTTGAACGAAAAATTGTTCAAATCGAAAATGTAGATACGGGAATGAAGTATCCTTGAAAAGATCTTTCGAACAAAAAAAAGTTTGTTCAAATCGGATTGTTCACTCAAAAGTTAGCATCGCGGGACCGGTTATTTGAACGGTTCAAAGTTGAACCAAAAATTGTCCAAATCGAAAAATCAAATATGGGAATGAGCTGCACTCGCTGAGATCTTTCGAACAAAAAAAAATTTATTCCATTCGGACGGTTCACTCAAAAGTTATTAGGTGGAGAAAGGTTGCTTAAACGGTTCAATGTTGAACCAAAAGTGTTCAAATTGAAAATTTAAATATGGTAAGAAAGTATCCTTGCCGAGATGCTTCAAACAAAAAAAAAGTTTGTTTAAATCGGACTGTTCATTCAAAAGTTATTAGGGGTGACAGCTTGATTGAGCGGTTCAATGTTGAACGAAAAATTGTTCAAATCGGAAATGTAAATACGGGAATGAAGTACCCTTGAAAAGATCTTTCGAACAAAAAAAAGTTTGTTCAAATTGGACTGTTCATTAAAAAGTTAGTATCGCGGGACCGGTTTTTTGAACGGCTCAAAGTTGAACCAAAAATTGTTCAAATCAAAAAATCAAATATGGGAATGAGCTGTACTCGCCGAGATCTTTCCAACAAAAAAAAGTTTGTCCAAATCGGAATGTTCATTCAAAAGTTATTAGGGGGGGACAGACAGACCGACCGACCGACAGACCGACCGACCGACCGACCGACGCACAAATTCCCCATCTCAATACCCTACTTTCAAATTTTTAATTTTTCGATAGTCATTTTACCTTTTTATTTTTTTAACTTGGCGATATTTTTTGGACTTGGCGATATTTTTTTAACTTGGCGATATTTTTTGGACTTGGCGATATTTTTTAGATGCTTTTAGCTACTTTTAATATTTTTTTCGTCTTTCTTTTATTTTTAACGGGAAAGTAGGCTAAAAAATGAGGTTTTCCACAAAAATTACATTTTAACTCTTTTTTTACATTACAATATTTACTCATATGATTTAATTTTAAGCAGGTAAAACAAGCCCCCTTTTTAACCAATATTTTTTGTTTTTCATCCAAGGTCATTTTTTCTGCACTGAAACAATTTTGACTTGGATGACTCTTATTACAAAAAATGCAATTTTGGAATTGCTTACCTTCTCTTTCAACACTTACTAAAGCTGCAGCTGTCGCTAGATGGGCTTGCTTCTCAATTTCGGGATCTCGTTTTCGAAAATTTGTGTTGGCGCCAAAACCAGTTCTTGCAAGACGAACCATTTCTTCACCGTTTACCTCTTGGCGAAGAAAGTTCATTAGCTGTTCTAAACTGCGAGAGCTTGTAAAATCTTGATTTCGGCTCCTTTCCCAAGTTATTATAACTTCTTCTGGAAGGCAACTCTCGACCAGAGGTGTCAAAAAATCTCCATACTTTTCTTTTGTCCGTCCAAGACTTTCTAAAGCCCGAAGCTTTCCTTCTAATTCGTCATAGAGTGATGGAAGATCAGCTTTACTTCTTCCAGCAGTGGCATTCTTCATGACAAGACCCAATAAGTCTCTTACATAAACTTGCACCAGAAGATCATCCCGGCCAAATCTTTCTCTCAACTGATGTATTGCTTTTTCATAGTTTTTCTCCAGCAGCAGGAAAACTCAATACCAATCTTTCCGCCTTGGAACCAGGCTCCATGGATTGGATTAAATACTGCATTTTATCTTCGTCATCAATGCAACTGTCCTCGTGAATTTTCTTAAATTGGCTCCAAAATTTCAAAAATTCTCTTGCTTCGCCGTTAAACTTTTTAAGCTCAATCGTCGGCAACTTAAATTTGCGTTTACTATTTTCATTATTCTGAACTGTTTTCAAATTCAAATCAAGAAGAGAACATATTTGAATGTATTTGTCCCGATAATCTTCTGCTTCTTCATAATCTTTGCAATATGCCTCTTCGCCATTTTCTTCTTGCAATAATAGCTCAGATACTGCATTTTGGCAATCATCTAGCCTCTTGAATTTGTCAGAAATCTGATTTCTTAAGACTATAATTTCGTTCGAATCTGTAACTTCTTTCATAAGTTCAGCTTCAATTTTCTTCATGCTGAGGGTAAAAGACATCCTCAGCCCTTTTCTCTGAGTTTTCAAAGTAGCTATATCCATCTTTACTCAAATTCGAATCATCGGTCCTGTATCACGGACGCCAATTATTTTGAGTTAAAACAAAGTTCTAAAAAATCAAGTGCTTCGGCAGGACTGCATCTATGCGATACTCGATGTTAGAACAATAAAGATGGCCATTTTTTACAAATAAAACACTTTTATTTTAGCAAAACTACTCGAAACTACAGAGCCAAATAATATCTTAAGAACAACTTTCAGAACTTTTGTCAAACTAATTTTTTACTGAGCGTGCAGACGATTTTTTATTTTCTTGCACGCTCATTGAGTTTAATTAAATAATCACTTCACTTCAGTTCCCAACACATGATTCAGTCATACGACATTCATTCATTGTTTACTTTCTTCGAATTAGCAACATATAGCAATGGCGTTCAATTTTGACATCTCTGCATTAATAAAATATACGCTTAAATTCGCAGCCGATAAATAAAAATGTAGCAATGAAATAAGATTGTTCTATTTACTATTTAGTTTCATTATTGTTGCTCACACGATCTTAATTGCTACGCAAAAGCTCAGATGTTCATTTTGATAGCGTTGACCCATCAGAGCGATAAATGGCGAATCTATTCGCAGAGACATTTCCTTTTGATGCCCCAGAATGAATGCCCTGCAATGAAGCGATTGGTGTTCAACGGAAAGACGATTGACAACAAAACATATTAATTTCTTTAGTAACAACGAAATGAGCATATATAATCGCTTAGTACTAAAGAGCAATACAAGTACGAAAAAAATAAACAAAACTACAATATTACGACGACCAAATGTAAATTTTTTTTTCATTTACACAACATTAAAAGGTAATGTTCTTTTTATGTTAAATTTCACACATTGATAATATTTCGATAATTGGGAATCTGGTGTGGTTGCCAAATTTTTGGCGATAATTACTTTATTTTGTTGCTCTTTAGTTTATGTTTGCGAAGGAAGTATTTCCCTCGCTCATAAATTGGCCACAAAGATTTAACGCCAATAGGGAAAGATAACCAGACTTCCAATCACCGAAATCTTCCCTTTTTTGTTTCTAATTTCACACATACGTTTAATACTTGAAAGTAAAATAATGGGCCAACTGAAAAAAAAGCTGCGAAATAATGTGAGAATTCTTGTTAAAAAACTCGCCAAATCAACTTTAAAAGCTCCATTAGCATGTAACATAATAAGTTTAATAAATATATCGAGCCATTATTATCATTGAAATTTAAATTAAAATGCAAAATAAGAGAAAAGAAGCAACCATGAAGACGATGCAAGCTTAAAATTTTAATCTTCGCTTAGGTGGTAAGAAAATACATCGCCAAGTTAAAAAACGTACCTATAACTGAAACGTACATACTACCAAAGATCTCGGTTATTGAAATATTCTCAAAAGCTTTACGGAGAACAAATTCTTGATGTGCTTTTCAAGATATTAGTGCCATAGTCATTCCAAAATGTCCATTAAAATGTAAAAAAATCGCCAAATAAATTAATTTGACAATCTAAACTCATCAAAAGTTTTGATGGAACTATCGTTCCAAAATCGCCATTTATCGCTCTGCGGTGCCAGTGTCGTTTCATAGTTTAATTATAATTAGAATCAATTAAAATGAAAAATAATTCGCTAACTAATTAAAACAAGCCGTTAAAATGCAGAATAAACCAGCAAATCGAACAAGCTATTAAATGACGTTAAAATATAATAAAATAGAATTGAATGCCAAATTGTAAAATTGTCGCCAACAAATTAAATTTTAATTTTGTCTTTTATTATCTGATTTGTATATAATGTTAGTTACCACAAAATTCGACAGATGTCGCTAGGCGACATCTATCCATTTTTATCCCAAGGATTTTGATCAAATGAAACAGCCTGTATAAAACGCTATCTAGTGAAACCTTGGCAAAACTTGAAGATTCTTCTGCCATTTTTACTTCCTTTTACTTAGTAAAGGAAGTATTGTGATCACGAAGAAAATTTCACTCAAATTTTGGTCTAAATTTTGATTTTGCTCACCCCCGAATGAATGTTGAGTAGTTTTTTCTACCTATCTGCACGTGCATATGTACCTACCAATACCAACATATAAACAGCGGAAATATCCTTTTCGACCATGCCCCAGTAAATTACGACGAGTTTTCTCGTGACATATGTACATACATACATACGTCTGTATGTACGTATGTATGTATGTATGTGCGTATATACGTCGCATAACTCAAAAACTGCATGCTGTAGAATTTTCTAGTTTGGTATGCAGGCTCTAACTGGGTCTAGTTGTGCACCACCCCTTGTGGTTGCATTCGAATGTTCCCAAGGGGGTCTTTTACCCCTTTTTGGACTAAATCAATGTTAATTTCAGTGCAGATTGAGTGATATGATATGGTGCAACTACTTGGCGATATATAGCCAAACTTTTGGTCGCCAAGTGTTTGCCGCTAAGTTGGCGGAAGATTTGGCGAAAAAATGATTTTTTTTTTTTTGAATTTGGATTCAATTTGGCGCTATTGGGCACATTTTGCGAAAAATTCACTGAATCATGTTAAAATCAGCGATATTTAGAAAATAAATCATTGTAAAACATTATTTTGCATTGATTCTTGACAAACTGGGGATGTAAATGTTTGAATTGTTATCTTGCTCAATCTAATGCACTATTTTAACACTTGAGGCATTTATTATGGAATTTAAACGTAAAAGGAAGTAGTGTGGCATTCACACCAGATTTTTTAAAACTACTACAAATCAGTTAATGCTTTGTACTTTGCATCAAAACAAGAAATCCCTTTGAAAAAATAAGCGCTTGAAATGCTTGTTGTGCTGACGATTCTTTTCATAGAACTGTTAAAAATGCAACAGCTCGGTATTAAACTGCAAAAACTATTGTCTGTTGGTATGAAAGCAACTGTAATTAAAAAACAAAACAATGAAAATAAAATCATTTCATTGCTGCATTTTTGTTTGTTGTCTGACAAGTTTTGCTTGTGTATCTATGAAATCATGAAAAATATCGTCTGCTAGTGGAGAGAAACTTTATTTGAAAGAAAAAAATATGGTATGGACCCCACACTACTTTCTTTCACGCGTAAATTTCTTAGTAGATGCCTTAAGTGTTAAAATAGTGCTTGGAGCGAGCAAAATAACAATTCAAACATTTACACCCTAATTTGCTACGAAACAATGCAAAAAATGATTTACAATAATAAATTTTCTAAATATCGCCAATTTTAGCATCATTCAGTGGATTTTACCGTGAAATACCGCCAATAGCGCTTAATTTAATCCAAAACTCATAAAATATTTTTTTTCGCCAAATTTGTCTCCAATTTAGCGATATGTCGCCAGCTTAGAAAAAAGCACATGGCAACCAAAAGCTTGGCGATATATCGCCAAGTGGTAGCGCCAATTTACATCACTTAAGTCTGCATTGATATTAACACTGATTCACCCCAAAAAGGAATAAAACACCCCCTTGGGAACATTCGAACGCAACCATGAGGAGGGGCACAACTAGATCCTTCTCAAAGCTTACATACCAAACTAGAAGCTTCTACGGCATGTAGTTCTTGAGTTATGTGACATACTTACGCACATACGTACATACATACGTACGTACATACAGACGTCACGAGAAAATTGTCGTAACTAACTCGCGGGTGGTTGAAAAGGATTTTTTGGCTGTTTATATATTGGTCTATTCTATACATATTGTTGGTGAGCAAAATCAAAATTTTGACTAATATTTAAGTGTTTTTTTTTTTTTTTTTGCGATCACAATTCTTCCTTTACTACGTAAAATTAGGTAAAAAAGACAGAGTAGTATCATTCTATAGCTGCATTTTTGTTTTGCGGCTGCTAAGCTTTCATTGTGTTTCCTCATTTGTTAGCTTTTAAAATTATACATTAGCAAGGAACAACATTGTACCATTGTTTTTAAAACACGGACACGAGAAATAAATAAAGATTGAAAATTATATAATTTCGGAGGTCTGTAAAATTCCCAACCTTTCTTTTAGAATTTATTTGGGATAAAGTATCATTAATTTCAATAAATGATGATTGTCTAGTATATCTTGCTCTCAGGGGCACCTCAAAGTTAAAGTTTCGGGAGGGGGAAAGTCCCAATTCACCGAATGACTTCACAATTTCAGAATGACAAAATACGTGCAGACACGCGAACATACATTTAATCAGAAGCGACTAGGCATCATTAAAAAAAAAAAAAGTACTGTTGCAATATTGTATGCGAACTTACCAAATCGCTCGACAAAATTTGTGAATAAAGGTAATATTCAAATGCAACCAATGACCTCCCGTGACCTCCCATTAGGGCACCCCTATTTTCGCTTAGTTTAGGTACAAAAGAAAACTGTTTTTGCGGCTTGATGCAAGTTTTGCACAGCGATTCATCTTATGTTCATCCTGCAGACATGCAGATATTGCCGTTTACCTGCCCAAAGTAACGAAAAACGCAGTTACTGCTAATTACCATTAGTTAAAAAACAGTTTTTTTTTCATCGGAAAACAAAAAAAAAAGATGTTTGTACCATAAAACTAATGTAACATAGATTTCAATAAAATAATTTTGGAAAAAAATAGGAATCGACTTCAGTTGAAAATTGCTCTAAAAAGTAAAAAATAATTTTTTCTTTGAACACCATCGAAACTACTTTAAAACATAAGTTTTGAAGTCGGCGCAAAAACAATATTTTGAATCATACGCAACTACAATTCAACTATACAAAGTAAAATGGATCCAGGTTTAAGAGCATTCGCATACATTTCAATCATTACCACACATTCGTGTTATGGTACAAATATTCTGCTTTTAATTTTCAATGGTTTCTCTGAAAAATGTTGGCAAAATATGGTTAAATATCATTTTACCTATCGTTTTTGTGCCGACTTCAAAACTTATGTTTAAAAGTAGTTTCGATGGTGTTCAAAGAAAAAAATTATTTTTTACTTTTTAGAGCAATTTCCAACTGAAGTCGGTTCTATTTTTTTCCAAAATTATTTTATTTTATTCTTTTTAGTGTAAGTGTACTCATGAAATAAGGTAATGTTTCCATTGCGAAACTTCACCTAATTTTCTTAAGTAAATGATCCATAAAATAAACTGTGAAAAAAAAAGGAAGAAACTATCAACGCGTCCAAAATTTTAAACAATTGACACTAAAAAATAATCTTTGTTATTCTCTGGTATTTATTTGTGTAGTAGCTTAATCAAAGCCATTTAAATATCAACGGCTTTTTAACTAATTTATATTTCAAAGCAATTCTAGTTTCTCATTGTTCATAAGATTTTAACACATACTACATACGTTGCCCGCTAATTAGTTTCATGTTTGATTTAGTTAAGCCTTCATTTAAAACTCTCATTATCATTATTATTACAGTTTCATATCAACCACGTTTTGTAACAATGGATTTCATTTAATCATTTAGGACAAATCGCTTTAAATTCGACTACTTATTAATATTTCATACTTACTCCAGAGAAGCCTTGGTTCAAAATTTTCATCATGATTACTATTAATATTGCTGTTGCGAGGCAACAAATTTTTGCAACAATGGATTTAAAATTTAATCATTTAATGGGGGAAATGACATGAAATTTACTGTTTTCCAAAAAACTTTTTTTCTAGTGAACAAATATCGTCATATGAGTACATGGTACCTAAGTTACACCATCTCCTATCGATTAAAAGAAAAATTGTCCAAATCGGTTCAGTAGATCAGATGTTATGTGCGAACAAACAAAAAAAAGTATACGCTTTGAATTGATAACCTCCTCCTTTGTTCAAGTCGGTTAAAAATGCAAAATAAAATAATTTTGGAAAAAAATAGAACCGACTTCAGTTGGAAATTGCTCTAAAAAGTAAAAAATAATTTTTTTCTTTGAACACCATCGAAACTACTTTTAAACATACGTTTTGAAGTCGGCGCAAAAACAATGTTTAGAATCATACGCAACTATAATTCAACTATATACATTTTAATGGATCCAGGTTCTTTAAAAGCATTCGCATACATTTCATTCATTACCACACATTCGTGTAATGGTACAAATATTCTGCTTTTAATTTTCTATGGTTTCTCTGAAAAATGTTGACAAAATATGGTTAAATATCATTTGACCTATCGTTTTTGCGCCGACTTCAAAACTTATATTTAAAAGTAGTTTCGATGGTGTTCAAAGAAAAAAATTATTTTTTACTTTTTAGAGCAATTTCCAACTGAAGTCGGTTCTATTTTTTTCAAATATTATTTTATTTTATTCTTTTTAGTGTAAGTGTACTTATGAAATAAGGTAATGTTTCCATTACGGAACTTCACCTAATTTTCTTAAGTAAATGCTCCATAAAATAAACTGAAAAAAAAAGGAAGAAACTATCAACGCGTCTAAAATTATAAACGATTGACACTAAAAAATAATCTTTGTTATTCTCTGGTATTTATTTGTGTACTAGCTTAATCAAAGCCATTTAAATATCAACTGTTTGGCAACTAATTTATATTTCAAAGCAATTCTAGTTTCTCGTTGTTCATAAGATTTTAACACATACTACGTACGTTACCGCTAATGAGTTTCATGTTAGATTTAGTTAAGCCTTGGTTCAAATTTTTCAACATGATTACTATTAATATTGCTGTTGCGAGGCAAAAAATTTTTGCAACAATGGATTGAAAATTTAATCATTTAATGAGGAAATGACATGAAATTTACTGTTTTCCATAATAACTTTTTTTTAGTTAACCAATATCGTCATATGAGTACATGGTACCTAAGTTACACCATCTCCTATCGATTTAAAAAAATCGTCCAAATCGGTTCAGTAGATCATAAGTTATGTGCGAACAAAAACAAAAAAAAAAAAACATACGCTTTGAATTGAGAACCTCCTCCTTTGTTGAAGTCGGTTAAAAATTAAAATCGAAAAATTTGCAGTTACTGAACTTTACCTGCCCACGGCAGTATAAAGGTGGTGTCTGAGTTTTTTGTGCCAACTCGTTTCACGTTTAGCACGCAAAGTGTACAGTACTGTAGCCTGTAGAAACTAAAAAATTAAAATAGCATCTATTATATACTGCTCAAAATAATGAAAAGATATTGTAAGTTTTTAACCGACTTCAACAAAGGAGGAGGTTATACAATTCGTCGGAGAAATTTTTTTTTCGGTATGTTACAAGATTACTCGAAGATGCCTGGACCGATTTCAAAAATTCTTTTTTTGTTAGAAAGGTCTTTCTTTCCGATTGGTCCCATCCTCTCGTGGTCCGGGTTCGATAGCGGGAACCTGCAGAAATCTTTCGAAAAAGAAATTGGGATCACAGTAATCGTAATAATGACCATTTTGAACGCCAGGCTTCTATGGATTGCATAATGAAATTCATTTCTATGGTCTTTTTGAAAATTTTAAACCGAGTATCTTTCTATGTCCTACTTTTTCTCCTTAACTCCAACGAACTGAAAGTCGTACCAGGTACTAATTGATTCGTAATATTTCAGGTTTTATTAGTCTTAATTTACATAAGTTTTGATAAAGGAATTCTGAAGAAAGTGAGGAAAATCTCCAAATTTTTGCTCAAATTTAAAGCGATTTGTCCTAAATGATTAAATATGAAATACATTGTTACAAAACGTGATTGATATGAAACAGTTATTATAATGATAATGAAAATTTTGAATGAAGGCTTAACTGAAGCAAACATGAAACTCATTAGCGTGCCACGTACGTAATACGTCGTAAAATTTTATGAACCGCCAGCATCTAGTGTTGTTTTGAAATATAAATTAGTTGAAAAGCCTTTAATATTTAGCCTTTGATTAAACTAGTGCACAAATAAATACCAGAGAATAACAAAGATTATTTTTTAGTGTCAATCGTTTAAAATTTTAGACGGGTTGATACTTTCTTTCTTTTTCTTCCTTACATAGTTTATTTTATAAAGCATTTGCTTAAGCAAATTAGGTGAAGTTTTATAATGGAAACATTACCTTATTTCATATGTACATTTACACTAAAAAGAATAAAATAAAATATTTTTGGAAAAAAAAATTGAACAGACTTCGGAACTTCACTCGGCAAGTGCTCTAAAAAATAAAAAATAATTTTATTCTTTGAACACCATCGACACTACATTTAAACATAAGTTTTGAAGTCGGTGCAAAAACTATAGGTGAAATGATGTTTATCTACATTTTGCCAACATTTTTCAGAGAAACCATTGAAAATTAAGAGCTGAATATTTGTACCATTGCATAAATATGTGGTTGTCAATGTAGTGTATGCCAATGCGATTAAAGAACCTGGATTCATTGCAATTTATATATATAGTTAAATTATAGTTTCGTATGATTCTATATAGTGTTTTTGCACCGACTTCAAAACTTATGTTTAAATGTAGTGTCGATGGTGTTCAAAGAATAAAATTATTTTTTACTTTTTAGAGCACTTGCCGAGTGAAGTTCCGAAGTCGGTTCAATTTTTTTTTTCAAAAATATTTTATATATAAAACTAACAGAACCCGGCAGACGTTGTTCTGCCTAGATGTATATTTCGTCTCCACATGGTGTTTTGGATGTAAAAATCTGTTGTAAAGCGTTGTTGAAAATAGGCATGAAAGATTTTAAAAATTCTAAATCAAGCAAAGTTGAAATTACGCACTGAACAATACAAATAGGTCACCAATTATTTTTATAAAAATTAAAAAATACCGAACAATGAAAAAATTTACACATAATTTGATTTTAGATAGGAATTTTATTTACACATCAAGACGAAGAAGCTCTCTACAAATCGTGAAAAGAGATCTTCGTTTTGAAAATAAAATGTAGAGACACATAAAATGTATAATGTGAATGGACCATGAATAGCTCTTTTAAATTAATTAAAAAGGAGAGAGAGAGAGAGCAGTGAATAGTAATAAAATGAAATTGACATATTTACAATAGAATGTGACTGGACCACAAATAGCTACTTTAAAATTATAAAAAAAAGCACGGTGAACAAAAATAAAGAGAAATGTACACGTTTACAATTACGTTGCAAAAATGCACTGGACAATCCAAAAGGTAGACCATCAATCGCTCTTCTAAATTCAAAAAAAAAAAAAAGCACGGTGAACAATAACAATGAGAAATTTACACAATTACAATTACGTTCTAAAAATGCGGAAAACTTCCATTATTGAGGGCTCTTAGCGCGATTTAAAACATCGACAAATTTACGGTAGCAAGCAATTCCAACTATGTGCCAGAGAGTTGAGTTGATACACTAAATACTCGATTGGATTGATGAAAGCCTTCGAAAATGGAGTTTTAAATTGAAATTACAAAGACAGAATCAGGTCTAAAATTGAAATAAAAAAATAACTACCCATCGGATTTTGTTGAAACCTTCCCAGTACCAAAAGGAACAAACGGTGAAAATTTCAGCCAAATCTCCCGGGTAGTTTCTGAGATCTTAGGGAACACACACACATATACACATTTACCAACATCCATTTATATACATACACTAGCAGTACCCGCACGGCGATGCCCGTGCAAAAAAGGAAAAGAAAGTCAACTGAATAAATTTAAATTCACTCCACCCTCTTAAGTAAAATTATTATATTCTTTAATTCAAATGTGCACCACGACCTTTTAAAATATATTGATGACACTTTTAATGCCATTTCAGTTTGTAGTGTTCAATGCGAGGATTATTTTAGTTTTAAAGACTTTTTTCTTCTTTTCGTCTGTGTGTGACGAACTTATTTATTTTTAGCGAAATTTTTACGTTTCAATGGAACTTTTGACACAACTGTAGAGCCAAGATTTTCGAAAACTCTCAACGACCACAGCAATATTGCCCTTGAAATTTAATATAATTCACCGATTTAACCGTAATTTCAATGTAAAATTGGTCGCCAAATCTAAATTTATTAACATAGGGAACCGATTGTATCAGGTAGATCAGCCCCAACCATTCTTCCATGATTTTAATGTGAACATTAAAAGGAAAGAAATATAATGTCTTTCGTACCATCTCTTTGAAGTGATTACAATCTAACAGTGACCCTCAAATAATCAAGATTTCACTGGCCGGGAAGTTTGGAAAATTTCCCGATTGTTGCCAAAATTTACGACGCCAAATACGAAAAGTAACTGAATAGCGGTGTTACAGAAAATGTCAGAATGGAACTATTATTATTAAAAATTTAGTGATGGCGGCATTAAATACATGTTTTAAACATGCAATAAAATACTCTTTAGACTGCAAACAACTACTGTTCCTTCCCAGACCGTTTTCTTTTTCTTTGATTTGGAGAAAGTAGTGTTTCACTGGCTGGGAGGTTTGGTAAATTTCCTGATTGTCGCCAAACTTTACGACGCCAAATGCGAAGAGGAACTGAATAGCCATCCCTAAATTTTTAACAATAATAGTTCCATTGTGACATTTTCGGTAACACCGAATTTTGAGGAAGTCAACTTAATAAATTTAAATTCACTTTAACCTCCTCTGAAGAAAAATTATTATATCCTTTAGTTCAAATGCGCTCCACAACCTTTTAAATTCCACTTAAAGTCATGTTAAAGTTTAAATCAATTCGCCAAATAAATATAAGAGACAGAAAGTTAAGTAAGTAACAGGAGATATTAATTAATCAAATTGAATAAATTTTCAAGGCTTAAATCTATACGCAAATTTAAACCACAAAGTAACTTCAGGGACAAAAGAGCAGCTGATCAGGAAAATGGCTCTAGTGTTTCAGTTCTGCGTACAGAGTTAGGCCTTGAAAATTGATTAAATTTGATTAATTAATATCTCCTGTCCTAATTAACGGACAGAAACGTGCTAAAACTTTTCTTTTTCAGAAAAAAACCCCTTTCCAACGATATATAATGTTTTGGGGTGTGGGAAGGTTTTCCCCCCTCAATTATGGCGGATACACCAAAAATTAGACTAATTAATTAATTTAAAAATAACTAATTCGAAATTAAAAATTTGGCCTTCGAGGTGCATGAGGGCGGGGTACGTTCGAATTTTTGAGCCAAGTTTCAGGTTTGTAGGTGCTGTGGGGACTTCTGGCCAGCGGTTACAAACGAACAAACAAACAAACAAACAAACACCGTCATCTTTATATATATAAGATGTACTAGCAGTACCCGCACGGCGATGCCCGTGCAATAAATGTAAAGGAAGTTAACTAAATAAAGTTTAACTCACTTTTAAGACTTTTCTTCTTTTCGTGTGTGTGTGTGTGTGTGTGTGTGTGTGTGTGTGTGTGTGTGTGTGTGTGTGTGTGTGTGTGTGTGTGTGTGTGTGTGTGTGTGTGTGTGTGTGTGTGTGTGTGTGTGTGCGTGCGTGCGTGCGTGTGACGAACTCATTTATTTTTAGCGAAATTTTTACGTTTCAATGGAACTTTTAACACAGCTGTAGTGCCAAGATTTTCGAAAACTCTCAACGACCACAGCAATTTTGCCCTCGCAGTTTGATATAATTCACCGATTTAACCGTAATTTCAATGTAAAATTGGTCGCCAAATCTAAATTGATTAACATAGGGAACCGATTGTCGTCAGGTAGCTCAGCCACAACCATTCTTCCATGATTTTAATGTGAACATTAAAAGGCAAGAAATATAATGTCTTTCGCGCCAACTCTTTGAAGTGATTACAATCTAACAGTGACCCTCAAATAAGCAAGATTTCACTGGCTGGTAGGTTTGGTAAATTTCTCGATTTTTGCCAAACTTTACGACGCCAAATACGAAGGGTAACTGAATAGCGGTGTTAGTTTTAGGAGAGGTAAGCACATTAAGTTCATGAGTAAGTTCTGCATATCTTGGAATTAAAGTTCTGTAGAAGTTACAAACGCCTAAGAATCTTTTTACTTGTTTTTTGGTCTTGGGAGTCGGAAAATTCGTTATTTTTGCAATATTAGAAGAGATGGGCTGAACAAAGTTTTGAGAGATATTGAAACCAAGATAGTTGATATTTTCTTGATGGAAAGTGCATTTAGCAGCACTAAGTGTCACATTATGCTTTTTCAGAACAGCAAACAATTTGGACAGCTTTTCTTGTGTCTCTTGGAAAGAGCGAGATGGAATTAGAATGTCATCTTGGTATGCAATAATATCTTGGACACCAGACTCAGAAATCAAGATTTCAACAAAATTCTGGAAATAAGCCGAGGAATTGAGTAAACCGAAAGGAAGTCTTTGATAAAGATAGACGCCAAACGGTGTGGTAGCAGCAATTTTTTCATGATACTCGGGAGGTAAAACAATTTGATGGTAAGCTTGATGTAGATCTAACGTTGTAAAATATTTGAATTCAGCCAAAGATGAAATAATATCTTGAATTTTAGGGATCGGGTAAGATGTAAGAGTTAAAATAGAATTGATAATACGAAGATCCAGCGCCATACGGTATTTTTGTTGACTGGAAGAATCAGATTTTTTCTTTGCAAGGATTATTGGCGATGCCCACGAACTTATTCCTTTACGGAGAATATTTGCTTCTACCATCTCGTCTAGTTGTCGTTTAGCTTCAGGAAGAAGAGCCTGAGGAATAGGATATGGGAGTTGTTTGGTTGGAAAATTATGAATGAAATCCAACTTTGGAACAATTGCATCTGATTCGCCAATTGCGGCAAGAGACTTACTGAATACTTCAAAATTTTGCGAGAGAATATTTGATAATTGCTGTTGTTCAGAAGAGGACAAATGATCTATCTTAAAATCTTTTAGATCGAATTCTCGTTTTCTCAAATTAATGATATTAGATGACGCTTGAATGAAATTAACAAATTCGTGTGATTGAGGTAAATGATTTTCACAAATTGTATCAATATTCTCAATAGTGCCAATATTCGAATTTTTGTTAATATGCACTTTCTTGTTTGATGAATTTTTTACATAAACATAAAAATTTTGATTGGAATTTGCCAACAATTTTCTATCAATAATTGTATCATGTGACACCACAGGAGAAACAAGAGATGGAGAAAATAATATTTCATCGTGTAACTCGGATTCATTTTTGATATCGTGACCAACCAATAAATATGTTTCTTGTCCAGGATCTAGTATTAATTTTGTCTTAGCCTTGACAATAATAGAATTATGATCTTTGCTTTCGTCTACATTTTTGTCAACAGGATTTGGATTGTTTTGAATGACATTATTTACAGGTTGCACAGACGCAATTCCTGGATATCCATTGTCGAGTTGAAAAAGAGGAATAACCTTGTCCTTAATTTTTACAGTGTTATCTGCAGGACATAATTGAGTTGCAAATTTTTTCTGGAAATCATATCCGAGTATTCCGACACAATGATAATTTTGAGGGAATTCAATTAAATACAACATATGCTTGAAAGACAAATTTTGAATTTTGAAAGAAACTTGTACACACCCTTTAAATTGTATTTTAGAATTAATTGTAGATATCTGGACATTTCGAGCAACGAATTTGTATTTAATCTTATTTTTCAAAGAATAGAAGACTTTCTCACTTAGTAAACTAAGAGTTGAACCACAATCATAAAGAAAAACAAAGTCGGAGTTAGCCATGGTAACAATGATATAAGGTAATTGCACATGATCAGAGCTCACAGAACAGATTAACTCGTGACTTTGAATGTCAGACTGTGTCTGTGAATTTTCAGGAAGATCAGGGTCGTCAGAATCAATTGTAACAATAGGAGAGTCAGAGTTCTTGTTAGGAACAAAAATTTTTGCAGAAGGACGAAGAGGGAAGGACGAGCTCTCTGCACAGATCGCCCTGCTACTTAGTTTTCCGAAACATTTTGCTGAGAAGAAGGCTGACGGAAACCAATGGGTTCAAAATTTGCATTTCTAGAGTCCAGATGTTGACCATACGAGTTAAAAGACTTCGATTGATAAGGAGACAAACGAGGATTAAACTGACGATATCTTGTGTTGTTATTACGATAAGAATCATGACGAAAATAATTTTGCCCATTTCGTTTAAAACACTGCTTAAAATGATGGGTGTGAGACTTGCAAAATGAACAATATTTATAATTAGATCTGTCAACATATCGACCTCTATATGGATATCTCCTATTATTAGATTGAGAATTGCCATATGGTTGCTTTCGAACATTTAGAAAATTAGACTGATTAGAATGATACTGAGTATTACTCTGATGATTTGTATCAGGAACAGACATATGCATATGATGCATAGAATGTTGAGATGAACAGCAACAATTTGCAGAATTTTGATTAGAGGATTGACAGTCTATATTTGTTTTGGGCACACAAGAATTATGCTGCGTGTGAAAAGAATTTTGTGGCAGAGAATTTTTCGTAAGCAACTTTTCTTCAAGATCATTAATCTTACATCTAAGGACATTAATTTGATCAGACTCCTTAGTTGGAGAAAAAGAACTGGCTTGATAAATAACAAAATGCAAATGCTCAGCCTTGGATACAGCATCATCAAATTTCGTAATATTTGCTTCTAATACGTGAAACCTATACTTTTGAGGAATCGCGGCAATAAATTTATGAAACAAAATTTGGTCGAGTGAATTTGGAGTAGACATATTATACAGTAGGGTGGAGCGAAAAAAATGAATTTTTGATTTTCGTAAACGGGTACCTTTCATTTACTGTGAATGAGGATAAGTAACAATTCTGTAAAATATTTCACTTTTGCGACGTCATCTTTAGTCTGCGCATTTGGCCTAAAGTTTTGAAATTTTAGATTTTTTTTAGATTTTTCAAATTTTTTTAAAAAATATTGCAAATGATAAAACTAGTGACGGGTGGTTATTAAATGGAAGAAAAAGGTTTGAAATATACAAGAAATTTTTAAAAATCATTTCAGATTATAATTTCAGTCTGCGGATTAGGCCCAAAGTTCATCAAATTTCCCAAAATTTCTGATATTTTCGACATTTTTTAACTCAGTATTTTCTCTCAATATTCACTTGAAGTGACTTCAAACTTGTTTTTATTAATTTTGTTATTACTTTGAACCCTGCAACTCTTCGCTAGCTCATGTGGAACTACCCAGGACTCACCACGAGGAGGTGACCGCACTTCTAGTCCTACACGTGAACCCTTCCTTCCAACCAATGCAAGCACGTATTTACATTTCTTAGATACGTCTTTCACAGTTAAATTGTTCCTTTGTGTCGTAAATTGATCAAATATTTCTGTCAGATATCCTCGTTTTTGCTAAACTTTTTCTTTTCCTGTGATTACATACCAATTTTGAAGAGCTTGTGACCTATTCGACAGCTCTTTCAACTGATTGAGTCTTGAATGGCAGTTTAAAAAGAGCGCATTCAGAAATCATATTTAAATTCTCAGCTTCCATAATTTTTGTAAATATTGTGTTGTTAAATTACCTGTAAAAGGTAGCTTTGTAATTTCCACATCATGGCAAGAAATCATATCGATGTATACTGACTTTTGATTTATGTATGTAATGTATGAAAATAGATTTTTGTCTTTTTTTTGGGATCTGAAGCGTTTTTACTTGTTTGCTTGTTTGTTTTCTAGATTGAGCGTTTATAATACGATTTAAAATAAGTTTCTTTATATGCTCTCTCTTATGAACTAACCAGGTTATTTCCCGGCGTTGCCCGGGTGCTTATTAATACAACATAGCTCTAAAAAATATTTGAATGAATTCTATCCACATGGGAATATAAAAACTTATTTCATGCTAAAAAGAAATAGTTGAGCCTTAAATGAATAATTCATTGTTGATCGTAATCTTTGTAGTAAAATACTCCTATTTAAATGTGTTACATTTTATCAATTTGTGTGCTTAAAGTCTTTTGTCTATAACTCTATCTATTCAAAATTATAAGAAAATGGCCATTTTGAGACAAAAGATTTGAATTTTGGGCTTTTTGGATTTTTTTAAATTTCAAAACCCCTGCCTATGTGAATTCTAATGCATCAGGGAACCTCTGTGCCAAGTTTGTTGAAAATCCGACGAAAACTGGATTTGTATAAGGAACAAACATACATACATTTGATAACAGCATATTTCTTGGGTGCAAAGTATACATTGTTTTGAATAGATGTGAATACAATGTTCTGTTTTTTCCCGGAGAGATAATCTTTAAAATCTCACACGAATTCATAGCTAAATTTAGTAACGTCTGTACTTTATCCTTAAAGAGCAAGAAAACTTTTACCCGCGAAAGTTATGAACTCTTTTAAACATTATAGTCTAAAGATTGTTTGCTGTAGTCAACATCTGACTAGGGAAAGCTTTCTTGGACTTCTGTTTCACATTTTTTTGGATATTTTCCCAGTCAAAACTACCTTGCTCATCTCATGAAGTTACTGTTGCTCAGTACTTAAACCATTTGTTTGTCAAAATCAATCTGATCAATGACAAATTCTATAGAGGTTCATATTGAACTGCTTTGAAAGTATAACATGTTTAGCTTCGTCTAACAGGCCCAAAAATTATTTTGGTCCACTGGTAGGTCCATCTCGCTTTTGCAAAAAATGCAGCAAATTAAGTTCATTCAAATGTAATTTTCAAATGTTTTATTACAGAGGTCTATCAAGTTTTTCTTCCAGTTTCTGTATTACACCTTTATTTTCCTGTCTTTGTAGTGCATCCATCAAAACCAATGCAAACAATTTCCTACTCAAAGAAACAATTTATTGTTTCTGACTTGTCTAAGAAATGTAAATGTGTGCTCTCATCGGTTGGAAGCAAGGGGAGCGCGAATGACACCCAAAGTGCGGCCACTTCCTCGTGGTGAGTCCTGGGTAATTTCAATGAGCAAGCATAGAGTTGAGTAGTTCAAAGAAACAACAAAATGAATAAGAAAATGTTTTGAAGGCACTTTTAGTAAATATTGAGAGGAAATATTGAATTATAAAATTTCTGCTAATATTGAAAATATCGGAAATTTCTGAAAATTTGATGAACTTTGGGCCTAATGCGCAGACTGAAATTATAATCTGAAATGATTTTTAAAAATTTCTTGTATATTTCAAACCTTTTTCTTCCATTTAATAACCACCCGTCACTAGTTTTATCATTTGCAATATTTTTTAAAAAAATTTGAAAAATCTAAAAAAAATCTAAAATTTCAAAACTTTAGGCCAAATGCGCAGACTAAAGATGACGTCGCAAAAGTGAAATATTTTACAGAATTGTTACTTATCCTCATTCACAGTAAATGAAAGGTACCCGTTTACGAAAATCAAAAATTCATTTTTTTCGCTCCACCCTATTATACAGTTGGGACGCTTTAATTTGAATTTTATGAGCAAGTGCTCTAAATAATTCCCCCGGTATACACTAGGTGGCCAAAAGTATCCGGACACTTTCAAAAATTCACATTCTTACATATAGCTCGAGAAATAAGTGATCAATTGTTCTTTAACTTTAGTCATACAAAATATAGACTTCACCGAACATTTCCAAGTTGAAATTAAATTACCCTTGCATTTGGGGGACGACAAGAAGGGGGTTGAAAGAAAAACCGCTTTTTGACCATAACTCTTCGAAAATAGCTCGGAATAAGCTATCAATTTCAGTAATTAATTAGCATACTATGTATAATTACTGTACAAATTTTTATGAACGTACCACTCTTACTTCTGAAGATATGAAACATTTTTGAAAAAACGGCAATTTTATTTGAAGGGTTTTTGCTCATAACACGCAGAGTTTTTGATCAAACCTTATCACAACTTCAGGAAAGATGACAAAATACAAGAGAAAGAACATACTAAAGCGGTAAATAAAAATATTAAAAATTCGATGAGATATGAACGTTAAAAGGAAATAATTTTTCACGGCGCATGCGCGAACGACAGAAATTTATAACTACAAAAATATTGTAGCCTGATTTATACTGCATCTTATAAAAAAAGTTCCAGTTGAATATCATGAAAAATGAAAAAGATATCAGCGATCTAGTGAGCTGTATTTCATTCAGTCGCAGACAATACATAAATAGTGAGGGGTTGTCCACAAATAGTGTGGTGACAATCGATCATTTTTTTTCAATGTTAAATTGTATACAGTTTGAAAATTTATATTCGGCATAGAAGTCACATTTCGTCTGTTCGGCCAAAAAGACCTTATACGTACGTTTCCAAAAGTATCCGGACACCCTCTGAAACGTTGGTTTTGAAAGACGACGCAATAACCTTTAATTTAAAAATAGCTCTTTGTGGACAGACCCTCACTATTTATGTATTGCCTGCGAATGAATGAAATACAGCTCACTAGATCGCTGATATCTTTTTCATTTTTCATGATATTCAACTGGAACTTTTTTTATAAGATGCAGTATGAATCAGGCTACAATATTTTTGTAGTTATAAATTTCTGTCGTTCGCGCATGCGCCGTGAAAAATTATTTCCTTTTAACGTTCATATCTCATCGAATTTTTAATATTTTTATTTACGGTTTTAGTATGTTCTTTCTCTTGTATTTTGTCATCTTTCCTGAAGTTGTGATAAGGTTTGATCAAAAACTCTGCGGGTTATGAGCAAAAACCCTTCAAATAAAATTGCCGTTTTTTCAAAAATGTTTCATATCTTCAGAAGTAAGAGTGGTACGTTCATAAAAATTTGTACAGTAATTATACATAGTATGCTAATTAATTACTGAAATTGATAGCTTATTCCGAGCTATTTTCGAAGAGTTATGGTCAAAAAGCGGTTTTTCTTTCAACCCCCTTCTTGTCGTCCCCCAAATGCAAGGGTAATTTAATTTCAACTTGGAAATGTTCGGTGAAGCCTATATTTTGTATGACTAAAGTTAAAGAACAATTGATCACCTATTTCTCGAGCTATATGTAAAAATGTGAATTTTTGAAAGTGTCCGGATACTTTTGGCCACCTAGTGTATATTTGATTGCATTAAACTCATCCAATGATACATTTTGCTTACCAGCTTTAAAGAATTTGTGGACTTCCTCGATTATTTTCATGAAGGAGGTTTCATGTTTTAGATGTGGAGAGTTAATCACATATTTTAAGGCACTGCTCTTCAGCTTAGATTTTAGAAATATGATTGCTTTAGAATCTGGCCACTCATTGAATTTGACTAAGTCAGTAATCTGACTCACAAAGAACTCAACTTCATCCGGATCCCCATCAAAATCCTGAATGTTGATTAAGAATGAGCTGTTTGATCTATTTATGTTATTTTGCTGCTTAGATCTAGCCATCATGAAACAACAAATTCAAAAACCAAAGATAAATTTAAACATAAGGTAGTATGGGTATATTACTCTTGTGTATCATAGTATGCATTTGTTTCAAAGACCAAAGATAAATTTCAACATAAGATGGTATGGATATATTACTCTTGTGTATCATAGTATGCATTTGTTTCAAAAAATTCACTTCAATATATTCAATACAATAAAGCATTTCAAAAAATATAATACATATATATATCCATTATGAATAGTGTAATGCTCATATATATTCAATTTATATCATAATGCAATGCATAATTCCAAAATTCTTTGTATACATTCATACACATAAATATTTCATACTATAAAAATTCCAGATGCTTCCTTTTTTTTTTTTGATTTAATTTCATTTTAACTGCTCAAGGCAAGGTCACGGAACCAAATGTAGTAGTGGACTTGGGGTGAGAAATGTAGTAATGGTATCAAAATGTAGTAGTGAACTTTTGCACGGCACCAAATGTAGTAGTGGTTATTTCACCGAAAGTACAGGTTAATTGAGGCATTAAAGAATCCACATGTTCAACACAACATTGTTTATTTTCATTCTTGATATAATATCCTCAAGACACAGATATAAGGAGAAATTCAATCTGACATTATTTGCAATTCCTAATCGATGCATTGTCATATCAAAACTTAATTAAGATTAGAGATATCAATACAATGATGGTAGATATTTCGATTAATTATTATCCATGCGTCGTATATGTGGGCTGTGGCCGCAATAACCCCAGGACAGAAAGTCCAAGTGAGTAGGAGAGCATCTGGTCAGATCTTGGCCGAGAATAATAATATTGAAGCTGTAACCACTTACCCACCATGGGGAATAACTTCCGGATGCCGACGGGAGGAATTAATATGAGGATTATCAGTGCATATCGAGCTCCAAAACAGGCCACATCCAGCGGGACGTTACAATCCGGCGAAGGCCTGTACGGCCAGCAGTCCTCGCATACATGCTGCAACAGGAAGTATCAGAATAATAATGCCACGATTGGCGAGAAAACATGACTTAAATACAGTAACCGGCAAACATACGCAGGCTCCACAATGTAAAAAACACAACCGGGTTTGCAAGGAGCAAAACTAAATCCCAGTTTGAGAAAGAAGCCAACGCGTCGCCAAATGACGAGGCGCGCCAAATGCTTGATCGAATGGATTAAGAAATATGTCAAAGACAAAGGAAATTTAATGAAAAGATGTCCGAGGAAGACGAAAACATTACTCACATATAGCGACACATAAAATACATTATTGGTATTAATTCCGAAACATAAATCACACCATAACGCTATTAAAACGATAGAAATAACATATCAGACACAACGTAGAATATGATACAAAATTGATTCGAAATGACACATAAATACATCTACATGGGAAATGAATTGATTAGAATAATGCCCGATATGATTTTACACATATAACATACAAAAACATAACATATAAGATATTTAAAACATATAAAACATTGAAAATCAAGTACAACCACGTGTGCCAAATGGGGTGACGCTATGAGTAATTCAGACATTTTAGTAAACTTCCAGGACACGGAAAAACACAAACTACATACTAGAATGTAGCCAAGAAAGTAAGGAATTCGAAATGAATTAAAAAAGTATTTAAAATAGAATGGAACGTATTCAAAACTTACCAAAACTGTCGGCAAGGCAGCGAAAAACTAAGCAACCGCGAGTGTTGCCAATCCGAGTCGCGGAGGGTGAAAGTTTGGAGGAACCAAAAACGGAAGAGTGGAAACGGTGGAGTACGTATGTCTGCAACAATGGAGAGAAGGACAGCGTCAACCAGACCAGGAAATGACGTAAGGGGAGGTATATTGGAGCAACCGCGTAACACCGTTGTATAGCGATACAACACGCTCCATCTTTTAAACTCCACTTAAAGTCATGTTAAAGTTTAAATCAATTCGCCAAATAAATCAAAAAGACAGAAAATTAAGAAAGAAATAAGAGATATTAAACATTCAAATTGAATAAATTTTCAAGGCTTAAATCTATACGCACAATTTTAACCACAAAGTAACTTCAAGGACAAAAGAGCAGCTGATCAGGAAAATGGACCTAGTACCATAGTTGAGCGTACATAGTTAAGCCTTGAAAATTGACTAAATTTGATTAATTAATATCTCCTGTCCTAATTAACGGACAGAAACTTGCTAAAACTTTTCTTTTTCAGAAAAAAAAAACCCTTTCCAACGATATATAATATTTTGGGGTGGGGGGAGGTTTTCTCCCCTCAATTATGGCGGATACACCAAAAATTAGACTAATTAATTAATTTAAAAATAACTAATTCGAAATTAAAAATTTGGCCTTCGAGGTGCACGAGGGCGGGGTACGTTCGAATTTTTGAGCCAAGTTTCAGGTTTGTAGGTGCTGTGGGGACTTCTGGCCAGCGGTTACAAACGAACAAACAAACAAACAAACGAACACCGTCATCTTATAAGACTAGCAGTACCCGCACGGCGATGCCCGTGCAACAAATGTAAAGGAAGTTAACTAAATAAAGTTTAATTCACTTTAACACTCTAAAGTAAAATTATTATATTTGATTCAAATGTGCTCCCCAACCTTTTGAATTCCACTAAAAGTCATATTAAAGTTTAAATCAATTCGCCAAATAAACGTTTCAATGGAACTTTTGAGATAACTGTAGTGGCAAGATTTTCGAAAAGTCTCAACGAACACAGCAATTTTGCCCTTGAAGTTTAACATAATCCACCGATTTAACCGTAATTTCAATGTAAAATTGGTCGCCAAATTTAAATTTATTAACATAGGGAACCGATTGTGTCAGGTAGCTCAGCCTCAACCATTCTTCCATGATTTTAATTTGAACATTAAAAGGCAAGAAATATAATGTTATTCGCACCATTTCTTTGAAGTGATTACAATCTATAACAGTAACCCTCAAATAAGCAAGATTTCCCTGGCTGGGAGGTTTGGTAAAATTCCAGATTGTTGCCAAACTTTACGACGCCAAATACGAAGAGCGGTGTTACCGAAAATGTCAGAATGGAACTATTAAAAATTTAGATTTGGCGACATTATATACATGTTTTAAACATGCAATAAAATACTTTTTAGACTGCAAACAACTACTGTTCCTTCACAGAGCGTTTTCTTTTTCTTTAATTTGGAGAAAGAAGTGTTTCACTGGCTGGGAGGTTTGGTAAATATCCCTATTGTTGCCAAACTTTACCACGCCAAATACGAAGAGTAGCTGATAGCCATCGCTAATTTTTTAACAATAATAGTTCCATTCTGAAATTTTTGGCAACACCAAATTTTGAGGAATTCAACTGAATAAATTTAAATTCCCTCCCACCCCTCTGAACTAAAATTATTATATCCTTTAGTTCAAATGCGCTCCATCTTTTAAACTCCACTTAAAGTCATGTTAAAGTTTAAATCAATTCGCCAAATAAATCAAAAAGACAGAAAATTAAGAAAGAAATAAGAGATATTAAACATTCAAATTGAATAAATTTTCAAGGCTTAAATCTATACACACAATTTTAACCACAAAGTAACTTCAGGGACAAAAGAGCAGCTGATCAGGAAAATGAACCTAGTGTTTCAGTACTGCGTACATAGTTAAGCCTTGAAAATTGACTAAATTTGATTAATTAATATCTCCTGTCCTAATTAACGGACAGAAACGTGCTAAAACTTTTCTTTTTCAGAAAAAAAAACCCTTTCCAACGATATATAATGTTTTTGGGTGGGGGAAAGTTTCCCCCCTCAATTATGGCGGATACACCAAAAATGAGACTAATTAATTAATTTAAAAATAACTAATTCGAAATTAAAAATTTGGGCTTCGAGGTGCACGAGGGCGGGGTACGTTCGAATTTTTGAGCCAAGTTTCAGGTCCGTAGGTGCTGTGGGGGCTTCTGGCCAGCGGTTACAAACGTACAAACAGACAAACACCGTCATCTTTATATATATAGACTAGCAGTACCCGCACGGCGATGCCCGTGCATTTAAATGGGAAGGAAGTCCACTGAATAAATTTAAATTCACTCCAACCCTCTGAAGAAAAATTATTATAGTTGAAGCGGTATAGTAATTTGCCACTTTAGCGACATCGTATTTGTATGCTTGAATAAAAAATAAATGAAATATTTCTGCATAAATAAAAAATACTTCATATGATACTATATTAATGTATTTTACTACTCATACTGTCTGAAAACACTTTTTCAGATATATTATTAGAAAAAAGTCAACGCAAAAACAAAAATGTCAAATTGATAGTAATTGGCCACCTTAGCATAGTTATTGGCTATGAAACCATACAGTTATTGGCCATGTAAACATTCAATGTTATACTGGATTATTCATATATATAGGAAAATATTATACCTTTACATGAATATAGTAAAGCATTATATGAAGATATTATACGGTTAACTGAATATATTTTCCATTCATTAAATATATTATAACACTATAGCATTCAATATCTTTCTCCATCTTTCCCTTTTCTATTTTTTGACTTCTCTTTATTTGTTCTAGTCTTCTTTAAAGCATTTTCTTTCTGTACGGCTGCTTGTCCATTCCGTTTTCTTTTCTTTTCTTTATTTTTCACTCTTTTTGCTGCATTTTCTTGTTCATTGTTTTTAATAACTGCTCTATAACTCTCAGAAACTAAAATGAATGTTTTTTTTGTCTATCCTATTAAGAAATTTTCTCCCACTTTTTGGCGCATTTTGTTGGTAATCATCGATAAATTTGCTACAATGAGTTGTTTTGTTTGAAGTAGATGACGTATACCAATTTATAGGAGTTTTCAGAGGAGTTATCACAATTGTTGCTGCTGTCACATTATCTTCATTAGTCAGATTTGCATTTGTTCTTATAATTGCAGTCAGTATTTCAGTATTGGTAGAGTTTTTAAAAAAATCATTCTGGAAAAAAAGCGCCAAATTTTGTATAACGGTCATGTATTATTTAAAACTCCCTTCTGATATTTCGGTGCTTTTATCTTGTCCATTTCGCCTCCAAAAATATTTTGGAAGTCTTTTAGAGACATGAGTTTATTCAATACATTAAACTCTTCATTTGATTTTTCTGTTGCTAAACATTTAGAGCTATCAGTAGCGTTCTCATCATAGGGGGCTAATTACTATAATTTTCAGAAAATATTGTGAGAGTTATTGGCCACAACAAAACTTTAATTTTTAAGAATGTATTCTTATATTACACCTCAAATTCACTTATTAGGCATCACAGCTCTTCATCTCACAGTATTTTAAAAGCTGTGTCGCATAAAAAATTCTAGTCTTACCGTTTTCTCCATAACCTTTTAAACTACACTAAAAGACCTCTTAAAGTTCAAAACAATTCGCCAAATAAATCAAAAAGACAGGAGATATACTCAAATTTAGTAAATTTTCAAGGCTATATACGTAAATTTAAACCACTTAAGAAAGAGCAGCTTAATGGAAAATGGATCTAGTGTTTCAGTCTTGCGTACAGAGTTAAGCCTTGAAAATCGACTGAATTTGATTAATTAATATCTCCTGTCCTAATTAACGGACAGAAACGTGCTACAACTTTTCTTTTTCAGAAAAAAAAACCCCTTTCTAGTGATATATAATACTTTGGGGTGGAGGAAGGTTTTCCCCCCTCAATTATGGCGGATACACCAAAAATGAGACTAATTAATTAATTTAAAAATAACTAATTCGAAATTAAAAATTTGGCTTTCGAGGTGCATTACACGGGGATACGTTCGAATTTTTGGGCCAAGTTTCAGGTCTGTGGGTGCTGTGGGGGCTTCTGGCCAGCGGTTACAAACGTACAAACGAACAAACACCGTCATCTTTATATATATAGATGTACTAGCAGTACCCGCACGGCGATGCCCGTGCAATAAATGTAAAGGAAGTTAACTAAATAAAGTTTAACTCACTTTTAAGACTTTTCTTCTTTTCGTGTGTGTGTGTATGTGTGTGTGTGTGTGTGTGTGTGTGTGTGTGTGTGTGCGTGCGTGCGTGTGACGAACTCATTTATTTTTAGCGAAATTTTTACGTTTCAGTGGAACTTTTAACACAGCTGTAGTGCCAATATTTTCGAAAACTCTCAACGACCACAGCAATTTTGCCCTCGCAATTTGATATAATTCACCGATTTAACCGTAATTTCAATGTAAAATTGGTCGCCAAATCTAAATTGATTAACATAGGGAACCGATTGTCGTCAGGTAGCTCAGCCACAACCATTCTTCCATGATTTTAATGTGAACATTAAAAGGCAAGAAATATAATGTCTTTCGCGCCAACTCTTTGAAGTGATTACAATCTAACAGTGACCCTCAAATAAGCAAGATTTCACTGGCTGGTAGATTTGGTAAATTTCTCGATTCTTGCCAAACTTTACGACGCCAAATACGAAGGGTAACTGAATAGCGGTGTTACCGAAAATGTCAGAATGGAACTATTATTGTTAAAAATTTAGTGATGGCGGCATCAAATACATGTTTTGAACATGCAATAAAATACTCTTTAGACTGCGAACAACAGCTGTTCCTTACCAGAGCGTTTTCTTTTTCTTTGATTTGGTGAAAGTAGTGTTTCACTGACTGGGAGGTTCGGTAACTTTCTCGATTGTATCCAAACTTTACGATGCCAAATAGGATGAGTGACTGAATAGCTATCACTATTTTTTTAACAATAATAGTTCCATTGTGACATTTTCGGTAACACCGAATTTGGAGGAAGTCAACTTAATAAATTTAAATTCACTTTAACCCCCTCTGAAGAAAAATTATTATATCCTTTAGTTCAAATGCGCTTCACAACCTTTTAAATTCCACTTAAAGTCATGTTAAAGTTTAAATCAATTCGCCAAATAAATGTTACAACCAAATAAATGTTACGACAGAAAGTTAAGTAAGTAACAGGAGATATTAATTAATCAAATTGAATAAATTTTCAAGGCTTAAATCTATACGCAAATTTAAACCACACAGTAACTTTAGGGACAAAAGAGCAGCTGATCAGGAAAATGGACCTAGTGATTGTATTGCGTACATAGTTAAGCCTTGAAAATTGACTAAATTTGATTAATTAATATCTCCTGTCAAGGGCGGCCCTAGCAGTTTTGCCGCCCCGGACAAAAATGCAAAATGCCGCCCCTCTTCATGATTAAAGCTTGAAAAAAAAAATTGCTGATAAATACGAGCCAATAAATAGATGTTGTGAAACAAAAACAGCATGACGAAATAAAATCCGATATTCAGGGTAGGATTTGGACCGAACGGGACCCTACCCTGTTTTAGATATGGGACCCCCTTTTGTAGTCCGGAAAACTTTATCCCAACAAAAACATAAATGTGAAAAAGGAGCCAAGTTCGGTTGAAACAACGTTTGGGTAGTTTGAAGCAGCGGTGCCACCGACAAAAGAGTTGAAATCTAACAGGCTCCAAGTTCTATAGCTGTTCTGTTAACTATAGTCGTGAGAGTTATTGAAATGTTCATTAATTTATTTTAATAACATTTCGTTAGTTCCTTTCATATCGGCTTCTTATAACTTGGCAAGTTCATTTCTAACTGACGGAAGTTGGACTTTTTTGAACGTAACTTCGTGACGATTAAAACTTGCCCAGTTCCGAAGCCGATATGAAAGGAACTAACGAAATGTTATTAAAATAAATTAATGAACATTTCAATAACTCTCACGACTATAGTTAACAGAACAGCTATAGAACTTGGAGCCTGTTAGATTTCAACTCTTTTGTCGGTGGCACCGCTGCTTCAAACTACCCAAACGTTGTTTCAACCGAACTTGGCTCCTTTTTCACATTTATGTTTTTGTTGGGATATCATGCATTTTTGAAAAGCCGAAGTAACGGTTATGCTTTCATTTAGACACAAATTAATATACTACTGAATAAATACTGTCCTTCATTTGTTTTTCATAAAAACACATATATTTTTATTAGAGTTAAAAGACTGAAGAGCGGTATACTTACTGATAAAGATTTTTTCAGCAACGTTCGAATGTAGCAATATTGATGCATTTTTACCCATATTATAAAGTTTAAGTGCTGCGAAAGTACCTCGCTTGGAACAGACGACATCCGAAATAAGTAAATTTTCTTCGTGTTTACCCTATATTTTTCTTAACCTGTAAATGGTAACATCCCTCCAACTCACCTACAGACTACTCACTAACATCCGTCCTATAGACGGATATTATCATTTACGGGTTAAAAGAGGAAAATAATATTTTAACTACTTGGTTAATATTTTAAGTCACCGCAAGGTTAATTAGTCAATCTCTAGAATTTGAATTATTTATTTTATCTTGATAAACCATTTTAATCTCCCGTCAAGTCAAACTAAGCCTTGAAACAGCTTACAATAAAACATTTGATTTTAAACTTAAGTATTTTATTTTCGGCAACGTTTTACAAGCATTTTGGTGCTTTTGTTTGACGAGCCATTTATAAATCGCGCCAAGATACTCATTAAAAAAATGCTTTTTTTCTTGCTTTTTTAATGTAGTTTTTGGATTTTTTAGATTTTTCCCATAGTTAGTGTATGGAAATATACCTTGATGCCAAATTTTAAGATTCTGAGACACTTAGAAGTAGGTAAACATTTTGATGAGTGAGTGTATAATCTAAATAAGAAAATCGCCATATTTTCACTTTTCAAATATTAATAACTTTAAAACTAAAAGAGATATATTCACAAAATTTAGGATTATGGGTGTTCTATGTCACTCTAATAGACTTACAAAATTTAAAGCATGTAAATGAAGTAGTTCTTGAGAAACGGAGGGGTCGAAAGTAGCCCGAAATGGTTCGTGTAAAGATACACTAGCAGATGTGCAGCGCGAACTTGGCTGACACAATGCCGTGTGTCTTGATTGTAAGCAAAACTGGCCATTTTTGTCATCTAAGTGTATCTTTTTCGCTGATAAAGAACCTCATGTTTTCTTTTTACTTTCTTCTATATCTAATATATAGAAGAAAGTATTGGTTTCGTGAAAATTTTCGAATGTCGAATTTTGACGGATTTGCACGTTTTGAGGTGCGCTGAGTCCATTTCGACCATTTTTGGAAAATGTCTGTCTGTCTGTGTGTGTGTGAGTCTGTATGGTGTGTGACCAGTTTTTGTGGCCGCGCCTAGAGCAAAAACTACTGAATGAAATCGAGCAAAAATTTTTGCACATATGTACCACCATGTGAACTGGTGCACCTGACTTTTTTTAGCGAATTCCTCCAAGGGGGTGGAGCAATCGCACGTGTTCTGCGCGGGGGTGATTGCTATATCTCAGGAAGTAACCGGCGGAATCAAACGAAAATTGGTCCATAGGTAGACCCTACTGAGTACAGGTGCTGATTCAATTTGTTTGTCAATATCTCGAAGGGGGTGGAGCAATCGCACGTGTTCTGCGCGGGGGTGACTGCTATATCTCAGGAAGTAACCGGCGGAATCAAACGAAAATTGGTCCATAGGTAGACCCTATTGAGTACAGGTGCTGATTCAATTTGTGTTGTCAATATCTCAAAGGGGGTGGAGCAATCAAAAGTGCTTATTTGTCATTGCACCTACTGTATCTCGGGAAATATTGCTGCGATTTGAATGAAATTTGGAATAACACTAACCCAATATGGAAGCAAGCATCGATTAAATTTTGGCGCCAATCGCCCCAGGGGGAGGGTGGGGTGATTTTTGCGCTTAGTCAACAATGCGAAAAATTAATTCATTAAAAAATCGCTTTCACGCTATTTAATTATCAAAACAGCTGAAAACTTTCAATGATTTGAAATTTTTAACTGTTGCCAATTTCTTTTTACTAACAAATAAAATGTTTGCAATTTATCTAAACAAGGCTTTTGCAATGATTTCCAATTTCGCTCATTGATTCTGCATTTGCAGGGTTATTACGATAATTGGGAAATTGGAGCTGTCTCCAATTACTCGGGCGAGTACGTATTTTATTTTGTAATCGGAATTCATAAGATAGATATAGAAGAAAGTTTCGTGACGGCCACGACAGCTAGTTTTAATGTTGAAGCTGTCTTTGCTCTTCTTCTTTTTGTGTATGTGTGTTTTTCATAAACTTTGAAGTTTTATCAGCATGAAGAAAATGATGCAGTGACCACTTTAAATGGAGTATAGAATATCTGCAATTTAAGGGGTTCAGGGCTCCCCCGAGAAAAAATTTGAAAAGATATCTAAGATTCTGCATTTTGAGGCCGTATGAGGAGTAATTAAGACTAAAAAATTTGTCAGGAGAAAAATATGCAAACAAAAACTTTTTAAAAATTTTACCTTCTTTTGCAAATTAAAATCATTCTAAGTAGAGCTTGTGCTTGTAATTCCGCAAATCGTTGACATAAATCGACAGAGAAAAAGAGCTTGGGAGGAGAAAAGAAAACACATCGTCTCTTGCTCACATCTTCTTTCGGTATATAATTAATGTTTGATCGTCACTCCAACCCACCGACTAACACAACACTGTTCTTAAGGTAACATGAACAAAAGGAAAAAAATGCATAAAATAGTTTGAAAGAAATGGTGTAAATACTTAGAAATCAAGAGAGTAACATCCCGGGAATGCGGAAAATTAATGGTTCATACACTTGATAAGAAATAAAGTTGTAGCACTTTTCAAGGAGTTTTAAAGATTTATTTATTTTCAAAGACTATAGAAAAACTATATGTTAGTCACTTTCCAGTCCCTCTTGTTAGTAGTTGCATCAATTTGTTGTTCTCTTTCAATTATCAAGAGTTCAGAGGTGTCAGTTGTGAAAAGTAGCTTCGATTCAAGATAATTTTTCTTTCTGAGGAGGAAAATATCTTTAAAAAATGATTTGGAAATATTAAAAAATATTTGATCGTTCATAAAAATTGAAATTTTATTTAAAGTTCGGCTCTATGATTGAGAAAATATTGATCACTAGCTGAGCCATTTTCGAATTTCCAAGAACCCTGAAAAAAATAATCTACTGAAAAGCTTTTAAAAATCTGCAGAAAATGTTACCATGTTTGGAACAAGTTTAAAAAAAAAAAAAAAAAAACTGCAGAATATTCAGAGAAAACTTAAAGAAAAAAAAAACATTTTTTTTTTGTTTTGCTGATTATATTGAAGATAAAATGCAATTTTTTTTTCAGTCTTCGAAAATTGTTCAGAAATCTTTAAAAAAAAAAAAAAAAACTCTTCACATTTTCTGCAGATTATTTTTAGCTAGGAAACCCTAAGGAGTTCCCAGAACCTATAGGTGTACGACTTTTATGTTAGATCTAGCGCATTTATATATCGTGATTCCTATCAGAATATATCCAAATATTTCGTCACGGGGTGCCTGATGGGAGGACACTGTGACCTCCTAAAAATATTTCCAGGGGTGATTGTGAGTTCATGAAAAAATACCTGAACGTTTTGAAGAGATAATGTGTGTGTGTGGGAGGGGGGGGGTGCTTTTTTCAAAAACCAAGGCCCCTATTATTTAAGCACACCAAATTTTATAATTATACATATTTAATTATAAATTGCCTTTCATAAACAAAAAGGACACATTTCATACATTCGAATAGTTTCAAATAGTTTTTAGTCAAAAAAAAAATAAATAAATAAAATAGAATGGCATCTTAACATTTTTGTTCGATGAATATTATTAGTAATTATCGGAAAATCACCGAAAATTCGAAAAATGAAAAAAATACCGAAGGTGGGAAGACAAAAGCATAATTAAAAATGTTTTATTTCCGGTATTTTCGAACATGAAAATACCAGAATCGATCATGAAAATACCGGAAATCCGGTAAAATACCGGAACACAATCACCCCTGTATTTCTTATTCCGCAAATCTTTAATGATGATTTGGATTCGGTTGAATTTATCGCTTCATTTGGTGAGTTGAGAATTTTTCTTTTCCCAAAAAACTATGTTCGGGGCACCCCTGTCTTCTATCAACAATTTCAAAAACTTTACATGCTTAAAAAAACTGTCTACTATAGTTATTTTGTTTTTTTTTAATGTCTAAGTTGATATTATAGTTTCTAAAGATTCGTTTATTTTAGTAGGCAATGTTGCAATAGTCAAAAATGTTGTGTTGAAGTTTGAAGTGGATACATTTAAATAACACACTTAAATATCGCTACATTCATATACTTTTCAAGATTCCAAGCTACAAAAAGAATGATGTTTGTTAAATAATTTTGTACATTTTATTTTCTAAAACAAAAATTTATTTTAGATATTCGTACCAAAATGCCGC
Organism: Uloborus plumipes; assembly: GCA_038373865.1. Classification (NCBI taxonomy): domain Eukaryota; kingdom Metazoa; phylum Arthropoda; class Arachnida; order Araneae; family Uloboridae; genus Uloborus; species Uloborus plumipes. The sequence continues at coordinate 120,864 of JAXGGA010001406.1, forward strand.
CCCTAAAATTTGGCGCCCCGGACAGGGGTCCGGAATGTCCGGCGCTAGGGCCGCCCCTGCTCCTGTCCTAATTAACGGACAGAAACGTGCTAAAACTTTTCTTTTTCAGAAAAAAAACCCTTTCCAGCGATATATCTATACCTCAGAACCAGACTAACGTAAGTCCATTTTCGTCATTTTTCGGTAGAGGGGAAAAACGATTGTCGAATACATCGTTTTTCCCCTCTACTGAAAAATGACGAAAATGGACTTACGTTAGTCTGGTTCTGAGGTACAGATATAATGTTTTGGGGTGGAGGAAGGTTTTCCCCCCTCAATTATGGCGGATACGCCAAAAATGAGACTAATTAATTAATTTAAAAATAACTAATTCGAAATCAAAAATTTGGCTTTCGAGGTGCATTTTACTGGGATACGTTCGAATTTTTGAGCCAAGTTTCAGGTCTGTAGGTGCTGTGGGGGCTTCTGGCCAGCGGTTACAAACAAACGAACAAACAAACACCGTCATCTTTATATATATAGATAGACTTATAAAGGTTCAAGATATATTTTTATTTTATAGAAAATGAAAGAAGATACAAATGAGCAATTCCACGGAATATGGAAACTCGGTGTTAAAAAAAAAATATTGAAAAATTGTCCTAATTTTTTTTGTACGTTCTCTATATTGATTGAAGTTTACAAATTATAATAAGGTAACTTCAGGTGAGCCATTTTCTTTTTGCTAGAGAACTTGTTCTACGAGCTCACAATCTCATGAAAGTCTCTCTTTGCTAGACACAATTTTAAACGAGCATATTTTATTGGTTTAGCCTGTTTCCACAATTTAATTGCATTTTTCCTGACAGATTTATTGTATAAGAAAAGAATTATTAATAGTACATTTAAAAATTTATTCTTAAAATAATTTTTTTAAGCAGCTTTTAAACCATTAATTTTGTGTAACGTGAGTCACGAAAACTTAATTTTTTTAATATTTCTAAATTTTATAACTTATTAATTTTTTTTCCCTGTTTCTCCCACCCATGTATATTACACAAAAGAAATTATAGGCCAATTTATATTTTTTTTGCTTTTTTATTCAAAAAATAAGGATATTTATTTTGTAACGTGAGTCACGCGGAAAGTGAGTTACAGCCAATCTTACTACTATTATACACTGCTCGACATTGAAAATGCAACACCAAGAAGGAGTGGTCAGAAATTGATGAAATTTGGTAAGAAGACAGAGACAGCATGGAACAATAAGTGATATTTATTTCAAAATAAATAAGCAAAATTTAGAGCGAGGACGGCGTCGGCTCAGTAAGAAGTAGGACCACCGCGGACAGCGATGCACGAAGAAACACGTCTAGGCATGGAGTCAATAAGCCTGCGGATGGTGTCCTGAGGGATGGCACTCCATTCCCTTTCAACAATTTGCCACAGTTCGTCCTCTGAACGAGGCAGTGACAGGTTCTGCAAACGGCGTCCAATCACGTCCCACACATGTTCGATTGGTGACAAGTCAGGAGAGTATGGTGGCCAGGAAAGCATCTGTACACCTCGTAGAGCATGTTGGCTGATTCGAGCACTGTGAGGCCGGGCGTTATCCTGTTGAAAAATTGCATTTTGCAGACCCTGAAGGTAGGGGATTGCCACCGGCCGCAGTACATTATCTACATATCGTTGGGCCGTCATACTGCTCCGATTACGAACTAGAGGTGATACGGAATTGTATGCAATAGCGCCCCAAACCATTATGCCACGTTGTCGCGCTGTGGGGCGTTCCACAGTTACTGCCGGATTCGATCTTTCTCCACGTCGACGCCACACACGTATGCGATGACTATCGCTGGACAAACAGAAGCGGGATTCATCTGAGAACACTACGGTTTACCATTCTGCCATCCACGTCGCTCTGGTCCGGCACCATTCCAAACGTTGGAGTCTGTGCTGTGAGGTCAATGGCAGTCTTCTTAGCGGGCGCCGTGATTGCAGGCCACGTGCAACCAGTCGACGGGAAATGGTTCTGGTCGACACAGGAACATCCAGGGTACCTTGCACGTGCTGCAGAATCGACGTACAAGTGACTTGCGGGTCCGCCACAGCTTGTCGGTGAATCCGTCGATCCAAGCGGTCTGACGTCACTCTGGCTGCACCTGCACCCCTCAATATGTGGCTACATTTCCTCTTTCCAACCATCTCCGACACAGCCGATGCACAGTGCTTGCATCCATGTGGGTATCAGCTGCAATTTGACGTATGGACCAACCTCCCCTTCTCAGTCCGATCACCATACCCCTTGTAAAGTCGTCTATATGCTGGAAGTGTCTTCGTTGAGGACGGCGTGGCATTTCCTCCTATCACACGTATCCTTCGAGACAAAAACCAAATTTCTCCGATAATTAGTCTGGCAGAAAAACCGACATGAACATAGCCCACTTTTCAACTTCATTCTCTTATATCTTACTTCACGTGCGTCGGAGAGCTGCGCATTTCATATCATTTGCATAACTCAGTGACGTGCGTCTACGGTAAAATTTGCATGAATTTCTGACCACTCCTTCTTGGTGTTGCATTTTCAATGTCGAGCAGTGTATGTTGGTAGGTACATTGCACGTGCTGACAGGTCGAAAAAACTACTGAACATTCATTCGAGGGTGAGCAAAATCAAAATTTACACCCAAATTTGAGCGAATTTTTTTTTCGCGATCACAATACTTCCTTTACTACGAAAAAAGGAAGTAAAAACACGATTTCACAAACCTCTCTTGTTTTTTAACCGAGCGTTGCTCGGTCGCCAGGTGCTTGAATTAAGTGAAGTCTCTCAACAAAATTTTCAAAATAAGATGTAAAGTAAAAGACTAAAACGGAGATGTAACGTGAGTCACACTCAAAATATTGATTAACTTAATTAGTGACTGCAGAATGAACTTTGTTTTCATACATATCATAACTTAGAAATATATTTTGTGCCATGAAAAGCGGTTTTTTAATTTTATTATTCTGAAAGAGCAGAAATCTTAGGTTTTTAGTTATCCAAAGAACTTGAGTTCCTTTTTTTTGTAACGTGAGTCACGATGTTAAATTAAGGTTGAAACACCATCTATTTCTGTTAAAATTTAGAATGCTGACATCCATAGGTTCTCACTGCATCCCAGATGACTGTCAACAGCTTTATTTAAATCAGGCATGGTATTTCTTTGATATGTATAACATTTACTTTTGTAAAATCACGTCAAATGGTAACGTGAGTCACGTGGAATTGCTCAAATGCAATTTTGTTTCACGTTTTAAACTCGGGCGTATGCTATTTTTGAGTTTGACGTCAGAAACGAAGCTTTGCGGTAACTAAGGCCCCTATATAGACGAGCCGGCGCATCAAGATTAAGTTTCACCACTTTGGATCCAGCGCGAGTTTAAGTGTTTGAGTGGTTGTCTTTTCTGGCCAGTACTCGCGTTTTGGTAATTTTTCACTGTGAACAATTATTAGCGGCACGTGGATTTGGCAAAGCTTAGCAATTTGCCAAAAAAAAAATTTCTCGTAACCCTACTCCGCAACAATGGAAAATTGAAAGTTAAAGTTAATGAATTGGATCCAAAGTGGTGAAACTTAATCTTGATGCGTCGTCTTGATGAATCTTGAACGCTTTTTTGTCTCATAAATAAAATTAGAGACTAATTAAAAGTTAGTTAAAGTTTAAATTAGAGCAACAAAGTTTTTTGTAAAACAGATAAATAGGTTAATAGTTAAAAAATCAAAATAAAATAAAATTCTTAACGCAATCTTAAAAAACGAAATTAATTCAAGACAGTCAGAGTTTGACGGAAGAAGGAGATTTGAACTAAACTGTTCGTAAGTTTTTCATTTTTAACCGACTTCAACAAAGGAGGAGGTTATACAATTCGTCGGAGAATTTTTTTTTTTTTTGTATGTTATAAGATTACTCGAAGATGCCTGGACCGATTTCAAAAATTCTTTTTTTGTTAGAAAGGTCTTTCTTTCCGATTGGTCCCATCCTCTCGTGATCCGGGTTCGATAACGGGAACCTACAGAAATCTTTCGAAAAAGAAATTGGGATCACAGTTTTAATCGTAATAATGACCATTTTGAACGCCAGGCTTCTCTGGATTGCATAATGAAATTCATTTCTATGGTCTTTTTGAAAATTTTAAACCGAGTATCTTTCCATGTCCTGCTTTTTTCTACTGAACTCCAACGAACTGAAAGTCGTACCAGGTACTAATTGATTCGTAATATTTCAGATTTTATTAGTCTTAATTTACATAAGGTTTGATAAAGGAATTCTGAAGAAAGTGAGGAAAATCGTTTGCTCAAATTTAAAGCGATTTGTCCTAAATGATTAAATATGAAATCCATTGTTACAAAACGTGATTGATATGAAACAATTATTATAATGATAAAGAAAATTTTGAATGAAGGCTTAACTGAAGCAAACATGAAGCTCATTAGCGTGCCACGTACGTAATACGTCGTAAAATTTTATGAAACGCGAGAATCTAGTGTTGTTTTGAAATATAAATTAGTTGAAAAGCCGTTAATATTTAGGCAGGGATTCAAGTGAAACACCATTGCAATCGCTTCGAATTGCAATCGCTACTGGAAGTGAATTACATTATCATCAACTAAACTTGGCACTGACGTCACTACGGGTGGAGCCAATAAGAGCTCACAAGCAGTCAGTGATCTCCTCTTATTCGCCAAGTAGGCTGTGACGTTTTATCTAGCTCGTTTTTCATAGGAAAACGTCACGCTGACGTCACGATGTTTTTTTATCAAGAAACGTTCTAATGTAATTCATTTCCAGTAGCGATTGTAATTTGCGATCGCCTGTTTCACTTGAATTCCTGCCTTAGCCTTTGATTAAACTAGTACACAAATAAATACCAGAGAATAACAAGGATTATTTTTTAGTGTCAATCGTTTAAAATTTTAGACGCATTGATACTTTCTTTCTTTTTACTTTCTTCTATATCTAATATATAGAAGAAAGTATTGGTTTCGTGAAAATTTTCGAATGTCGAATTTTGACGGATTTGCACGTTTTGAGGTGCGCTGAGTCCATTTCGACCATTTTTAGAAAATGTCTGTCTGTCTGTCTGTGTGTGTGTGAGTCTGTATGTGTGTGACCAGTTTTTGTGGCCGCGCTAGAGCAAAAACTACTGAATGAAATCGAACAAAAATTTTTTCACATATGTACCACCATGTGAACTGGTGCACCTGACTTTTTTTAGCGAATTCCTCCAAGGGGGTGGAGCAATCGCACGTGTTCTGCGCGGGGGTGATTGCTATATCTCAGGAAGTAACTGGCGGAATCAAACGAAAATTGGTCCATAGATAGACCCTACTGAGTACAGGTGCTGATTCAATTTGTTTGTCAATATCTCCAAGGGGGGTGGAGCAATCGCACGTGTTCTGCGCAGGGGTGATTGCTATATCTCAGGAAGTAACCGGCGGAATCAAACGAAAATTGGTCCATAGGTAGACCCTACTGAGTACAGGTGCTGATTCAATTTATTTGTCAATATCTTGAAGGGGGGTGGAGCAATCGCACGTGTTCTGCGCGGGGGTGACTGCTATATCTCAGGAAGTAACCGGCGGAATCAAACGAAAATTGGTCCATAGGTAGACCCTATTGAGTACAGGTGCTGATTCAATTTGTGTGTCAATATCTCAAAGGGGGGTGGAGCAATCAAAAGTGCTTATTTTGTCACTGCACCTACTGTATCTCGGGAAATATTGCTGCGATTTGAATGAAATTTGGAATAACACTAACCCAATATGGAAGCAAGCATCGATTAAATTTTGGCGCCAATCGCCCCAGGGGGAGGGTGGGGTGATTTTTGCGCTTAGTCAACAATGCGAAAAATTACTTCATTAAAAAATCGCTTTCACGCTATTTAATTATCAAAACAGCTGAAAACTTTCAATGATTTGAAATTTTTAACTGTTGCCAATTTCTTTTTACTAACAAACAAAATGTTTGCAATTTATCTAAACAAGGCTTTTGCAATGATTTCCAATTTCGCTCATTGATTCTGCATTTGCAGGGTTATTACGATAATTGGGAAATTGGCGCTGTCTCCAACTACTCGGGCGAGTACGTATTTTATTTTGTAACCGGAATTCATAAGATAGATATAGAAGAAAGTTTCGTGACGGCCACGACAGCTAGTTTTACGTTACATAGTTTATTTTATGAAGCATTTATTTAAGTAAATTAGGTGAAGTTTTGTAATGGAAACATTACCTTATTTCATATGTACATTTACACTAAAAAGAATAAAATAAAAATATTTTTGAAAAAAAAAAATTGAACCGACTTCGGAACTTCACTCGGCAAGTGCTCTAAAAAGTAAAAAATAATTTTATTCTTTGAACACCATCGACACTACATTTAAACATAAGTTTTGAAGTCGGTGCAAAAACTATAGGTGAAATGATGTTTAACTACATTTTGCCAACATTTTTCAGAGAAACCATTGAAAATTAAGAGCTGAATATTTGTACCATTACATAAATATGTGGTTGTCAATGTAGTGTATGCGAATGCGATTAAAGAACCTGGATTCATTGCAATTTATATATATATAGTTAAATTATAGTTTCGCATGATTCTATATAGTGTTTTTGCGCCGACTTCAAAACTTATGTTTAAATGTAGTGTCGATGGTGTTCAAAGAATAAAATTATTTTTTACTTTTTAGAGCACTTGCCGAGTGAAGTTCCGAAGTCGGTTCAATTTTTTTTTCAAAAATATTTTTTAAAACAAAATTATATTTTTGGGTGCAGTAGTTACGAACGAAGGTCTGAATATTGATGTAAAAGAAAAGAGGGTGAAAAATGGCAATAATTTTGTTTGAAAACTCAAATTTTGCGGAAAATTATTGTTTTTGAAGCATTTAAAAAAAGAATAAATAAACTGCTTCCAATAATTTAAAATTTGGCAGGAAAAACGATGCACTTGAAATTACCTTTGTTCTTTAAAACTCAACTCATAACAAGAAGAAAGAATTGCGAAAAAACATCGGTAACGCACGCATCAGTTTTGTAACAAATATCTTCTACTTCGACGCTGCCGACATGACCGCTGCCGAAATGTCAAATTTCCCGCAATATGATAGCTGAACATCCCTAATTAAAGATTCGAAAATAAAAACACCTTATGTCCATGACAATAGGTTTCTTTTCAATTATGCAAAAATAAATTGAAAAATTACTTTATTTTGTGTCTTATATTCCGCTGCCGACTTGACACTTCATTTGGTAGAAACAGAAAAGTCAAGATTGAAAAAAATCTTACCTGTAGTTTAATGCAGCCGAAGTGAAAATTTTCTATCGGAACTGAAACCTGTAATTTAATGCAGCCGAAGTGAAAATTTTCTATCGGAACCGAAACATCACATAGAGCTTCACCCAGCGTAATTTTTTGGCGCCAAAAAATATTTTGTCTAGATTTATCATTCCGGAAGTTGGCTCACTCGTCATGTTATGAAAACTTGTGACAAGCAGAAATTGCTTTTTTTTAATCGATCTAAATTCATTTTATCTAAAACACAAGAGTTAATCGTCATAGATGAACATAAAACACGTTATTTCCTTTTGTATTTGTTTCTGCTGCGACGTTTTATAATCCACAGGATTTTTTTGAACTTTGCGATTCGAATGTGTGACGCGCTGGAGGCAATAAAAAGTCTATTGTCAATTCTATTGTCACAAATTAAGTAAAACCTGAAAATTTTGTCATTGTATGTGCGACGCAGTTTACTGTATGGAAAAAGAAAAATTTTTGGTTTTCATTTGGAAGTGCTTGAGAAATTCATTTGTGACTTAAATTAGCACTTTTCCTGATATTCACCCTTAAGCGAAAAACAAGGACTTTGGTGCAGTAAGCAATGTTTTTCGATGAGTGCGATGCCTCAACGAAGTCATTTGACCAAATCAGAAGTTTGTTAAGTTGTTGGTTGATTGGTAGAGGGCTGAACAAAAGTCGAAGTGGTAGAAACCACTGGGGTTTCACATTGTGTGATTTTTAGGACCTGGAACTCTGCCAGGGTGGACATGAATAGGATTTCGATGACCTTATAAGACACGAAAGGGTCGGGAGGAGGATCTGATCCAGTGTTGAATTTGCTGCACATGCAGCTGAATATGTGCACGAACTGTGTGCAGGAGTGAGCAAAAAAAAAAAAAAAAAGACAATAACGATTTATCAGTGCATTGAATTGTGATGGATTTTTCTCTTTTTTACTTCCTTTTACGTAGTAAAGGAAGTATTGTGATCGCGAAAAAAAAATCACTCAAATTTGAGTCTAAATTTTGATTTTGCTCACCCCCGAATGAATGTTCAGTAGTTTTTTCGACCTGTCAGCACGTGCATATGTACCTACCAACATATAAGCAGCCGAAAAATCCTTTTCAACCACCCCCGAGTTAATTACGACGAGTTTTCTCGTGACGTCTGTATGTACGTATGTGCGGATGTATGTATGTATGTATGTGAGTCGCATAACTCAAAAACTATATGCCGTAGAAGCTTCTAGCTTGGTATGTAGGCTCTGAGGATGGTCTAGTTGTGCACCTCCCCTTGTGGTTGCATTCGAATGTTCCCAAGGGGGTGTTTTACCCCTTTTTTGGGGTAAATCAGTGTTAATTTCAATGCAGACTCAAGTGATATGAATCGGCGCGACCACTTGGCGATATGTCGCCAAGCTTTGGTAGCCAAGTGTTTGACGCCAACTTGGCGAAATATCGCCAAGTTGGCGACAAGTTTGGCGAAAAAATTATTTTTTGAATTTGGGTTCAACTTGGCGCTATTGGCTATATTTTGCGAAAAATTTCTGAATGATCTTAAAATCAGCAACATTTAGAAAATTAACCATTGTAAAATATTTTTTGCATTATTTCGTGGCAGATTAGGGGAATAAATATTTGAATTGTTACCTTGCTCACTCCAAGCACTTTTTTTAACACTTAAGGCAACTACTAAGAAATTTACACGGAAAAGGAAGTAGTGTGGGATCCATACCAGATTTTTCATTGAAGTAAATATAGAATTTTTGGTGATGTTTTTGAGTTGTTCAAATGTAGTTTAATATATTTTAATATTGACAGCAAATAGTTTTTCCTTTTTTATTAATTGGCCAGAGTTAGAAACTCGTATTCCCGATAAGGTGAGTCGCCATTTTTTGATAAACTGCTGACGAATATAATGGAAACTTACATTTTCACATGTGAATTATTTTCTCTCTTTTTTATGAGTCATATGATGTGCGTGTAAAATTTGGAGCCAACTGAATCTTAAATTAGCAAACTATTAGGCAATGAATCTTAATTCGGCCTTATTTGGCGCACTTACCTTAGTTTTAGGTGTAAAAAAATTTCCAGACTCTAATACAAAGTTTTGGGTTCTTATAGAATAAATGCATGAAACATTGTTTTCTTCTTTTGATTTTAACAGCATTCACATCGTTTTCCCGTCTCCATCGTTTCTCTCACGCATCCTACGTAAAACCATTGGATCGAGGTTCTACGGCCTTTGGTTCTACTGTACCTCACAGCAGTGGCGCCACCTGAGAATTAAGCTACCGCATCCCCAACTGTCAACCTCGCGGCGCTCCCACAGACGAGCTTTCTAATACCGGGCGGCTTTACGCGCAGTGTTTCGCCGTCCCGGATAACATAAAACTGTTTACCTACAGAGCACCGCATAAAACACCAAAAACCCTTGCCTACACACCTCTCTCTCCGGCCATAAAAAACGATTTGCACTCGCGAACTGGCACGGGAAAATACTACGAGGGAAAGAAGCTATTCCCATAACTCCAATTCGGAGCCCTCTCTCACTCCCACATAACCGACGGGGGGGGGGGAGACACATCCGCCTCATAACTCTTCCTCTCGAGCTGGATCTCCTAAAAACTCCTCTTTTTCCGGAATTCGGGCTCTACCTGGAAAACGCCGTGCGTGGGCGTCGGAGAAAGAGAAAGAGAGAGAGTCCTCTGGGGATCAATGAAAATCAATCTCACTCTGGGGGCTGGATGGAGGGGGGGGGGAGACAAAGGCGGTCCGGCGCGGGTGCGTGTCCAAATTGAGTGGACTGTCGTCGGTCAGTTCCCGATCAAGACAAAGAGATGCCCAGGTCATGGTTTAGGTCAGGGGCGGATGCAGAAATGGTGTTTGGGAGAGGCACCGAAAAGCAAATAATGCCCCCCCCCTTAAAAATAGGAAAAATAAAAACAAAAAGTTGTCATGACCTCTTGAAGCTAATTAATACACTTAAAAGTAGAGAGAAATTGTACTAACTCACTTTGAGCCTGATCGCAAAACTTCTTTTTTAACGTTTTAAGCGAATTAACTACTAATTCTTATGCAATTACACCAAAATGGTATAATAATGCAAGGTATTGAACGTTTCATAAGTATTCTGTAAAAGGAAAGTTCCACTTTTGAGTTTAATAAGCTTTAGATGCATTCTAAAAAAAGGATATTTTCAGAAACTATAGAGTAGATTGGGGGAAGACGCCGTATTGTTTGTTTGTTTTCAAATGGGGCTGCGTTTAGCTTCTTGCCATTTGCAGACCTAGTGCATTCCCCAAGACCGGCATCCACTCTTTCATGTGGCACCACCATCGGCGGAATGCCATTGCCACGAGAATTTTGACGCCCAGTTTCCCACTAGATGGAGGCACCTGGGCTCTATTCGATGCGAAACTGCACTAGGAATTTAATTTTGCCAAGAGATACTATAAGCCAAACAAGTACTCGAGGGATCTTTTACATGCCGCATAATCATACGACATGAACGCTGTCGATTTTCTGCATCATGAAAATCCACCGACTGGAGTCGGGTTTGATCCCGCGCCTTTGGGCGTCAGAGGCCAGCATCTTAACCACTACACCACTCTGTCGGCAGACGCCGTATTGTAAAAAATGTCATATTACGTGTTTCACCCACAAGCATGAACAAAAAAAGCTTTCTGAACAGTTAGAGTGTAAGAGAATGTATTTTGAGAACATGAAAATCATTTTTGGTGATTAATCTGTTTTAAATGGAATTTTTTGATGATTTGGACACCTCGATTGCTCTGGTAAGTACCTGAAGTTAGATCCTAGCAAACTGCACTCTGCCATATTAGCAATAGTTTTGGCAGTAAGGGAACAACTCGGTTATTTTCAGAAGGTTTGAAGCACGGGCTTTCCATTCAGAACGTTTTGCCCATTCTGTCCAGCGTAGCAGAGGCATGCAGAGAACTAGCGCGCCTCTGCTACGCTATGCTAGATTAACTGGCATCTTGTCCAATGCTTTGAGGGAAGAAGATCTTGGTTTCATTTGAAAGCTTATGAGAAATCCTTTTTAAGAACATTTTCTACCTATAGTGACGTGAAGGGGATGTTGAAATCTCACGTGGAGACAACTTGTATGAAATAAACTTCTACGGCGTCTTTGCTCAATCTACCCTATACGTAAAGGCAAACTTTAAAGTTCAATATTTTACTCAGTAGCAAGTTGTCCGAAGACATTTTTAATCTCGTCATATACTAACATTTTCATTTTTAGTTGCCACTTTATTCAGAAATATTACTTTTGTCGAAACAAGAAGACAACTTTTTGGCACTACGCTAAAAAGTAGCTTCTAGAGAAAAACATCGGCAATAAGTTAATGCACTCAAATCATAGTTAAAGACTGCCTTCTTCTTTTTATAATTAAAAACAAGAAGTTCTGTCAAGAACTAAACGAGCCTACTTTCCCGTACATCGACTTCGGCATTCTAGCATCTGATCATTATTCTTTTGATTATCTGAGACTGAAAATTATGTCAAACATACCTTTTTAGCACTTAAAGCTGATTTCTAAAAACAAAATATACCCCTCTCATCAGATGAAATAGACACGTAAAAAGTAAATAAATGAATAAAATAAGTTTTGTCGCACCTTTTAAAGAATGTAACTGTTACAGTTCTTCCGTAGAAAAATTCCTCAATTGTTTTCAAAAAAAAAATAAATAAAAAGTACAAAGTACATCAAAACACATTTTATCAAAGAAAGAAAAAAAAAAGAAAAAAAAAACTTGTCCGTTGATAAAATGTCTCGAATTTCACTTTTAATCCGTTGCCAGTTGTTAAATATAAATAAATAAAATGCCCTCGTGAATGAAACATTTTTGTTACAAAAAAAATCGTCTGCCAATAATAATAATAATAATAATAATAATAATAATAATAATAATAATAATAATAATAATAATAATAATAATCTATATATATAAAAGAAAGTCGTGTTAGTTACACTATTTATAACTCAAGAACGGCTGTACGGATATGGCTAAAAATTGGTGGGTGGGTAGCTTAGAGCCAGGAGACGGACATAGGTTATAATTTATGTGTGTCAGTTACATAAATAGAAAAAATGTCTTATTGACTTCGCCTTTTTACGAAGCCTTTTTTGACACCTCCATGGCTAAGCGACATAAAGCACACGTTCTGGCAGCTACCGGAGCGCCGTAAACTGGTTGTAAGTTAGCTGTGCGTTAAGTGTTATTTCACTTTTTTGTAAAGTAAATTATAAACAAACGCGTTACTTCCCTTGAAATTTATATGTTATAAGCTGTCAGAAACGATTGCCACTTAAGAGTTTTTATGCCTCTGAGGCTGAGAGATGGAAAGCGCTTGATGGGATAGCTCCTGGACTGCAGTTAAAGAGGTTCTTCTCACTACTATTCTACTATCTGTATATATAAAAGAAAGTCGTGTTAGTTACACTATTTATAACTCAAGAACGGCTGTACCGATATGGCTAAAACTTGGTGGGTGGGTAGCTTTGAGCCAGGATACGTACATAGGCTATAATTTATGTGTGTCAGTTGAATAAATAGAAAAAATGTCTTATTGACTTCGCCTTTTTACGAAGCCTTTTTTTTTTTGACACCTCCATGGCTGAGCGACATAAAGCACACGTTCTGGCAGCTACCGGAGCGCCGTAAACAGCTGTAAGTGCGTTGAGTGTTATTTGACTTTTTTGTGAAGTAAATTATAAAAAAACGCGTTATTTCCCTTGAAATTTATATGTTATAAGCTGTCAGGAACGATTGCCACTTAAGAGTTTTTACGCCTCTGAGGCTGAGAGATGGAAAGCGCTAGATGGGATAGCTCCTGGACTGCAGTTAAAGAGGTTCTTCTCACTACTATTCTACTATCTTCTATATATATAAGAGAAAGTCGTGTTAGTTACACTATTTATAACTCAAGAACGGCTGTACCGATATGGCTAAAAATTGGTGGGTGGGTAGCTTTGAGCCAGGAGACGGACATAGGCTATAATTTATGTGTGTCAGTTACATAAATAGAAAAAATGTCTTATTGACTTCGCCTTTTTACGAAGCCTTTTTTGACACCTCCATGGCTGAGCGACGTAAAGCACACGTTCTGGCAGCTTCCGGAGCGCTGTAAACAGGTTGTAAGTTAGCTGTGCGTTGAGTGTTATTTGACTTTTTTGTGAAATAAATTATGAACAAACGCGTTACTTCTCTTGAAATTTATATGTGATAAGTTGTCAGAAACGATTGCTCATTCCGAGGATCCCGATGATCCCAACCGATATGCCGTTTGAATTTAAAGGACTTAAATTTCCGATCCGTCTTGCATTTGTCATGACCATCAACAAATCACAAGGCCAATCCTTAAAAGTTTGTGGTTTGAATCTAAAACATCACTGTTTTTCCCATGGTCAATTACATGTGTCATGTTCACGGGCCGGAAGACCATCTGCGTTGTTTGTTTTTGCGCCTGATAATAAAACAAAAAATGTTGTGTATCACAAAGTACTTAAGAGAAGAGCAACCTATGTACTGAAATACAGAAACAGTAATGAATGATTAATGCAGGTACTTATTATTTTTTTTTGTATTTTCTAATAATTAAAAACTTAATAAATTCAAAAATTTGCTTATTTATTGCCTTTAAGGCGGAACAGAGTTCGCCGGGTCAGCTAGTAATAAGTAAAATAAAACAAATGAATAAATAAACAAAAAATCGTTTGCACAGTCAGTCATTTTTTTTTCTGAGCCTGCATTTCCGCCATGTTTGCGGAGTCGGAGTCGGAATCAGAGTCCTCACAGAAGATTATTCAGAAAAGTACTTTACAAACATTATTTATCAAAACCATTTTCTTACAAAGTTAGTTTGAAGGAAATCCGACTTTAAGTTCAGAATCAACATTCAACTTAAATTCCCCGTAGGCGCTAATGTTAATTTTTTTTTCTGAATGGTTCAATATTGAACGAAAAATGGTTCAAATCAAAAAGCGAAATATGGGAATGAGCCTCTCCGAGATCTTTCAAACAAAAAAAATTTATTCCATTCGGATGGTTCACTCAGAAGTTATTAGGTGGGGAAAGGTTGCTTGAACGGTTCAATGTTGAACGAAAAAATGTTCAAATTGAAAATTTAAATACGGTAATGAAGTATCCTTGCTGAGATCCTTCGAACAAAAAAAAAAGTTTATTTAAATCGGACTGTTCACTCAAAAGTTATCAGGGGTGACAGCTTGTTTGAGCGGTTCAATGTTGAACGAAAAATTGTTCAAATCGGAAATGTAAATACGGGAATGAAGTATTCTTGATAAGATCTTTCGAACAAAAAAAAGTTTGTTCAAATCGGACTATTCACTCAAAAGTTAGCATCGCGGGACAGGTTGTTTGAACGGTTCAAAGTTATACCAAAAATTGTTCAAATCGAAAAATCAAATATGGGAATGAGCTGTACTTGCCGAGATCTTTCCAATAAAAAAAAAAGTTTATTCCATTCGGATGGTTCACTCAGAAGTTATTAGGTGGGAAAAGGTTGCTTGAACGGTTCAATTTTGAACGAAAAAATGTTCAAATTAAAAATTGAAATACGGTACTAAAGTATCTTTGCTGAGATCCTTCGAACAAAAAAAAAAAAAAAGTTTATTTAAATCGGACTGTTCACTCAAAAGTTATTAGGGGTGACAGCTTGCTTGAGCGGTTCAATGTTGAACGAAAAATTGTTCAAATCGGAAATGTAAATACGGGAATGAAGTATCCTTGATAAGATCTTTCGAACAAAAAAAAGTTTGTTCAAATCGGACTGTTCACTCAAAAGTTAGCATCGCGGGACAGGTTGTTTGAACGGTTCAAAGTTGAACCAAAAATTGTTTAAATCGAAAAATCAAATATAGGAGTGAGCTGTACTCGCCGAGATCTTTCCAACAAAAAAAAGTTTGTCCAAATCGGAATATTCATTCAAAAGTTATTAGGGGGGGAGAGACAGACCGACCGACCGACACACAAATTCCCCATCTCAATACCCCACTTTCAAATTTTTAATTTTTTGATATTCCTTTAACCTTTTTATTTTTTTAACTTGGCGATATTTTTTGGACTTGGCGACATTTTTTTAACTTGGCGATATTTTTTGGACTTGGCGATATTTTTTAGATGCATTAAGCTACTTTTAATACTTTTTTCGTCTTTCTTTTATTTTTAACGGGAAAGTAGGCTAAAACTAGCTGTCGTCGCCGTCACGATACTTTCTTCTATATCTATCTTATGAATTCCAGTTACAAAATAAAATACGTACTCGCCCGAATAATTGGAAACAGCACCAATTTCCCAATTATCGTAATAACCCTGCAAATGCAGAATCAATGAGCGAAATTGGAAATCATTACAAAAGCCTTGTTTAGATCGATTGCAAACATTTTATTTGTTAGTCAAAAGAAATTGGCAACAGTTAAAAATTTCAAATCACTGAAAGTTTTCAGCTGTTTTGATAATTAAATAGCGTGAAAGCGATTTTTTAATGAATTAATTTTTCGCATTGTTGACTAAGCGCAAAAATCACCCCACCCTCCCCCTGGGGCGATTGGCGCCAAAATTTATTCGATGCTTGTTTCCATATTGGGTTAGGGTTATTCCAAATTTCATTCAAATCGCAGCAATATTTCCCGAGATACAGTAGGTGCAATGACAAAATAAGCACTTTTGATTGCTCCACCCCCCTTTGAGATATTGACACACAAATTGAATCAGCACCTGTACTCAATAGGGTCTACCTATGGACCAATTTTCGTTTGATTCCGCCGGTTACTTCCTGAGATATAGCAATCAACCCCGCGCAGAACACGTGCGATTGCTCCACCCCCCTTCGAGATATTGACAAACAAATTAAATCAACACCTGTACTCAATAGGGTCTACCTATGGACCAATTTTCGTTTGATTCCGCCGGTTACTTCCTGAGATATAGCAATCAACCCCGCGCAGAACACGTGCGATTGCTCCACCCCCCTTCGAGATATTGACAAACAAATTAAATCAACACCTGTACTCAGTAGGGTCTACCTATGGACCAATTTTCGTTTGATTCTGCCGGTTACTTCCTGAGATATAGCAATCACCCTCGCGCAGAACACGTGCGATTGCTCCACCCCCTTCAAGATATTGACAAACAAATTGAATCAGCACCTGTACTCAGTAGGGTCTACCTATGGACTAATTTTCGTTTAATTCCGCCGGTTACTTTCTGAGATATAGCAATCACCCCCGCGCAGATCACGTGCGATTGCTCCTCCCCCCTTGGAGGAATTCGCTAAAAAAAGTCAGGTGCACCAGTTCACATGGTGGTACATATGTGCAAAAATTTTTGTTTGATTTCATGCAATAGTTTTTGCTCTAGCGCGGCCACAAAAACTGGTCACACACATACAGACTCACACACAGACAGACACACAGACACACAGACAGACATTTTCCAAAAATGGTCGAAATGGACTCAGCGCACCTCAAAACGTGCAAATCCGTCAAAATTCGACATTCGAAAATTTTCACGAAACCAATACTTTCTTCTATATATTAGATATAGAAGAAAGTAAAAAGGTCCTGGATGAAGTGGAATTTAAAAATGAAAGCGCGTAGCCACGTAAAATTAAAAATGTCTACTGGCCACTTGCTACTAATTAAAATTTCGAATTTTAAATTCTATCTTTTCATATTCAGTTTTTAAAAACCGTCATCTCTAAAACCTGTTACACTCAAAAGTGGCAGTTGTACTTTTTAGGGAATGTGGTACTTAATTTTACAGATAAGCAGTAAAAAATCCAAATTTTTAAATTGGTTACTTTGAAAAAAAATCAATAACTTATTTTTAATTAAATTTATTTCTTTTAATTTGAGGCAATAAAAATTGAGCGCATATTTCCAAATGGCGCACATCCTTTTAAACAAAAAATCATTACCTTTCACGAAAGAAAAAAAAATGTAATAAAACCTCGTGCCCTCTTCCGAAGATTAAGCAGTTTATAAATTTGTCAAAAATCCCAACTGAGAAATCGTTCCCACCTGGTGGACTGTATCTATGGCCAGTGTTAGGAGGGAGGGACGAAGAACAAAAATACACCTGCAACTTACTTTGTCTGGATTTTAACACATGTTGAATCCAAAAACTTCTGAGCCTGTGCGAAAAATATTTTTTTCTTTGCGTGCCTGAATTGATATGGATGATGCCCACTCAAAACAGAGAAAGCATAATAAAAGTTAATAATAATAATAATAATGGAAAAGAAATGAAACCTTAATTAAATGGAAAACGATTGGGAAGTTTTTGTGCTTGAAAAATCGTAATGTAATTAGGATATTAGAAAATAAAAAAAACAGCAGTTAAATAATAGACAAATAAACGCCAACGCATTGAAAGCAAAAAAACTTATACCACGGCCAGCTTGTGCTCAGGTTATTTCTCCGAAAAGCAACGGTGCTTTTTCAAAATTTTGTGTGTTGCTATGGAAACGACGGGGCTCGTTTTTCCCGCTTATTCTTCTGGGAAGAATATTTTTACGCGTTTTATCGAGACAGGAAAATGAATCTAAAATCCAGGGGAACGAATTATAACTTTCCACTTATGCGTACATACATTTCACTCCAAGGTCCCCCGTAATTACTGCAACAAGTGGCTTATCTAGTTGAATGGCGTCCTGAAGATCGCTCTGTTATTTGATCCAGACCAGGAGCCAGACAAACCCCTGGCCAAGAACTCCGAGAGGCATTGATTCACTTGGAGGGCTTTGTGACCACGACCCATATTCAACGTGCCCCAGTCACCATAATTGAACTTGATGGATCTCCGATCGGCCAGGATCGATCCCGGGACCCTCCGATTACGAGTCCAACGCCTCATCGATCTGGCCAACTCGCCCCCTATACGCACATACAAGCTGATCCCAAAATGATGGATGGTTTCGAAAATCAATTTAAAAAAAAAAAACAAAAAAAACAGTAAGTTGCAGAAATGTATCGACTTACGCTTGAAACACCTGTAAATTTTATCCGACCAATTTGCATATTTAGTTACCATTTCTGCCAACAGGTGGCTCTGCTGATAACCGAGAACTGCCAGAGAAACGAAATTCTTAACACTTTCTTCCGCTGTTTTTGCTATGTAATCTCATAGAAGCACTTACAAATGGATTACATAGCAAAATACTAAATGGAGCGGAGAAAGTGTCACGGATCTCATATACTGCCCTGCAAAGCGCAAAAGTGGTATCTTCAGTCGAGCTCAAAATGAGATATTACTCTTTAAAGTTTTGCGCCAACATATATTTGAATCAGATGATACTTTTTCAGAATTTTTTAAGAAATACTTCCCGTTCTCAAATGACCGTATAATATTGTATTTAGGTAAAATACGTCACAAAAAGCCACCTGGTGGCGATAGCTCAATTTTATTAAAAGTACAGATACGGCTTTTGTGCTTAATACGGCAGCATAGCTCTGTGGATCTCGCATATTTACAGTACCATCTATTGGCGGAAGCGTTAAGTGAGT
This sequence comes from Uloborus plumipes, assembly GCA_038373865.1. Lineage (NCBI taxonomy): Eukaryota > Metazoa > Arthropoda > Arachnida > Araneae > Uloboridae > Uloborus > Uloborus plumipes. The sequence goes on from JAXGGA010001406.1 coordinate 139,713, forward strand.
ATGCTAACTAGTGAAAGGAAATTCTTTTTGTCCTAAGCGTTAAGTTGCAACCGAGACATCTCTATCGCTTACGGTTCTTCTTTTATTGAATTTCAAAGTACATCTGCCGTTTTTGGAACATTATGCATACTGGAGTACTTTAACGACCCGGCTTTCTAGAGTAACTGAATAACCGGGTATGCAAGAGTTACTTTCTGCAGAAGCATCATGTATACTGAAGTAACGCTGCACACCGCCGTAGGCGGAATACACCACTTTACCGTAGACGGATTAAGTGTACCGTCTTAATCGGCAAGTGCGTTCAGTTGAGGTCTCAGTGTATAGGGAATGACTGTGAATATCTGTGGCTGGGGTATGTGTTTTGCCTGGCTCTCCACTCGGCTCTAAACGGTACAGTCAAACATGGCAGCAACTATCGTAGTGTTGAAAACAGAGTCGAGATGAGTCTAAAAATATAAATTCACGCAACTCCTGCGTCTAGGTTTGTCGTTGATCACGTCATTGAAGACGCATCTGTCTGTGATGCAATTACACCCACAGCTCGGTTATGACATCCTGAGACTGCAGTTTCGTCCTTATTCTCGACTTTTCAGTCTGGAATAGCCAAGAACCGAGCTGGAGGCAAAGATAATCTTATTGTAGCTAAGAAAACCAACGAACTGGTAGATAAAATGGATTTATCAAAAGGCCCGGTTTCCTAGGAGTGAAATCGTCGATCTCTGACGAGGCGACAGACGCCGCCGCCTTCTGCGCATGCGCCTGAGCCGCAGAGTGACGTCGCTTCATGCCACGCTTCAATCAAACTGGTTCTCATTCCAGCGTGCGTCGCGCCCGGCGTCAGCGACGATTCTAGGAAACCGGGCCTTTACTGGCGAGCGTCCGCAAACCATGGTGCGGCTCAACTCAAAAATTGAAGGCAAAAGCTGGGTAATATGCAATGAGTTACCGCCCATAAGCTAGGTTTGCCGCCCATAAGCACATCTGTCTGTGATGCAACGTCAAAGGTAGCCAAAGCCATAGCAGTCAAGCTGACAAACCATGAGGCTGCATATGTTATAAAAAAAGTTAGACCAACTCTTGTCGTCTTGCAGATGACCCCATTTCTTAACTCAGGACTCGTGACGTGGCAGTACAGTTTATTAATGCCCAACGGGCAAGATGTCCGTCCTCTCCGCTATTAGTAATAGCTGACCTCTGAGGTACAGCACGGCTTTTCTCATGACCTTTCTGAAGCTGGCGATTCCATATTCGTCAGACAGCCCTGGGATCTCTACCGACGCCTGCAGCAATACTGCCATACGATTGACCACAATCCTAGTAGATCATATTGCAACCTCTATCAAAGTCAGAAACATACTGGTGACCGCAATCCTAGTGAATTACATTTCAACCTCTATCAAAGTCAGAAAAATACTGTTGAGCATGTGTCCTTCATCCACGAAGTATATCAACAACATTTCACCAAACAACAACGTTCATTTGAACGTTGTTGTTAAGAGCAAGAATCTGAGAGAGTGTCACGCCTGAAGATTCATGACGTCTCAAATTTTTTCCAAAAAATTACCATATGTTTATTATCTTATGGAAAGACCAAATCCAGAATGTTTTGTTCTAAAGTTGAGTTGTTTAGTTTTTATGGATCCCTAAAAGTGAAGGTGCGGCATCAAAAATTAAGCGGATTTTCAAGACATGGAAGTTGCTGTGAGCCAAAACTCTTACCAGGAACTGTTGAACTCCAATTTTCTTTTTGTATATGGAATATAGAAGGTTGAAACTTTACAAAATGAATGTTAAATTTGTGGTAAGTTGTTGCCGTAAGGTCAGTGAAGGCCCTCAAAACAAGGCATTTTTGACGTTTTTCAGCGTTTTTGAGGTCCAAAAACAGCTAGTACATTTTAGTTGCCACGTCAAAAGTAGTGTCGTTTGAAAGACCAGTGTAAGCAATTTAAAATAATGTATAAATAACCAAGGAAAGTTCAATGTGCTTTTAGTTGCATAAGGCCGAAATATGAAAAATGTCATACTTTACCGATATTCAAACGGTCATAACTTCCTCTGCCAACAACATATTGAAATATTTTTTTTGCCAATGTCATATTCTATGCTTTGTCTTTTAAGGCGAAATGTAAAAAATTTTTTTACAAAAAATGTATTTTTTCCTGTGCATTTTTTGTACAAAAAATTTTTACATTTCGCCTCAAAGGACCCAACTGTTCTGTTAAGACAAAGCATAGAGTATGACATTGGCAAAAAAAATATTTCAATATGTTGTTGGCAGCGGAAGTTATGACCGTTTGAATATCGGTAAAATATCACATTTTTCATATTTCGGCCTTATGCAACTAAAAGCACATTGAACTTTCCTTGGTTATTTATACATTATTTTAAAGTGCTTACACTGGTCTTTCAAACGACACTACTTCTGACGTGGCAACTGAAATGTACAAGCTGTTTTTGGAGCTCAAAAACGCTGAAAAACGTCAAAAATGCCTTGTTTTGAAGGCCTTCACTGACCTTACGGCAACAACTTACCACAAATTTAACATTCATTTTGTAAAGTTTCAACCTTCTATATTCCATATACAAAAAGAAAATTGGAGTTCAACAGTTCCTGGTAAGAGTTTTGGCTCACAGCAACTTCCATGTCTTGAAAATCCGCTTAATTTTTGATGCCGCACCTTCACCTTTAGGGATCCATAAAAACTAAACAACTCAACTTTAGAACAAAACATTCTGGATTTGGTCTTTCCATAAGATAATAAACATTTGGTATTTTTTTGGAAAAAATCAATGTCATGAATCACCTCATAATGCTAGGCGTGACAGTTTCTCAAATTCTTGCTCTTAAGTGGGAAAATGGGGTCTCAGTGGCCGAGCGGTCTAAGGCGTGTTGCCGATAACTCTGAGACGGTGGGTTCGACTCTCACCCTAGCTCCGGATGCACTTTCCTTCCTTAGTGATGTAACTCTTTCATACATTGTCTGTACAAGATATATGTAATAAAAATCATATGTAACGGAGGAAAAACACTAGATTGTAGTCCTCATCAAAAAACCTGGGCATATAGCCCAAAAACAAACGAACGAAGTGGGAAAATGTGGGGGATTTGGAGAAAACAGCTACAGATTTCTTTTCTTTTTTTTTTTTTATTTCAACACATCGTAGGTGACACTGCTGCCGATTAATGCATGCTACTTTGCATGAATGAGTTGAAAGCCTAATCATTTGAATATCACTGCTTCTTTTTTTTTATATATACAGAAGCCATTAGCTTCGACATACACGAGGACTGCGTACTAAGCGCCTTACCTCCTGACAAGCACAGGACAGATTTACGGCACTGGGAGGTTGAAATAACAACCATGGGCAAGGCGGGACTCGAACCCGCGACCACTTGCCTACGAGGAGAATACTCTACCTCTAGGCCACCGTGCCCCCCCCCCCCCCCACTGCTTTTTAAACCTTTCGAGTAAATTTCAAGTGTGTAGCACATCGTCTTCTTCGTTCAGCAATTTTAATGGCCAGTGGGGAATATATCATGAAAAATCACTTCAAAAAAATTAAGAAAGAGTGTAATACATTACGTAAAAAACAGGGGTTGACAAATCATACAAAAAGTAAAAATCTAAAAGCAAGGTAATAAACGTTTGAAAAAAGATCCCTTTCGAAAAAATGCTTCGTTTTACCATCCTTTTTAAAATTGCTTTATATATTTCATTGTTTTTTCTAAACGCACTATTTAAAGCTAGAAAGAAATAGAAGTTATATTACGTGATTTGTAATAATTGAATTGTAGGCATTTCTAAGTAATACAGAAGTAATTTAAAAAGCTGACGCAAGCAAAACATTACAATATTACATTTCAAACTGGTATTGAAAACCATACTAAATTGAAAATAAAATAATGAGATGATTCAGATTTGTGGTTACTGCAGTACGTGTTGAATGTTTTGTCATCAAACGGCACACCTAGATTGAAAAGCGCATTTCTGCAATTGGATTATCAATGTGACTCTTTCATTCTGACTGTACGAAATGTTGTATCGCCTAAAGCTTGGTATTAGTCCGAGCTTGATGTAGAAATGTATTTGTAGAAAACGGGATTGCACTTTTCGCTGCCAAATGATCATTGATGAAGACTTTGTATCCAATAAAATAAGTGGAGGGAATAAATAAATATCTTTATCTCTCTCCTTGCGTTCGAAGCAGACAAATTACGCTAATGAGTCTAATGATCCAACGAAAAAGAAGAATCTTGGAGAGAGAGGGTTGGAGAAGATCCCTCCCAAATCCCTCTGCACTACGCTCAAGGCGGAATCCAATCTTTGAGACGAGGATTAACCCATTAATGCCTGACATTTTATTTTTCAACGATACTTTGTATACTGGTTACAAATAGTGTTTAATGGACAGGAAAAATAGTTAAAAAATTATCATGTAAAAAATAAATGTTTTATTTAAGAAAGAAAAATCGTCCCTAAAAAGGGACGCTAGGCACCAGAGGGTACATACTTTTTTACCAAAATTTTTTTTCTGCCTACGATGTAATATTGAAAATGACAATTTATAAGAAGAAATAAAAGCAGCAATTAACATAAACTGGGAAGTAGATTCAGAGAACAAGGAAATATTGGCGTTGTTGAGTATGAAAGTCAGTAAAACATTTGTTCTGCAAACCTACGTATTGCATTTGCTGCATTCCGATAAGGTCTTTTACTTCAATGGGCACATCTTACCTGAGTCTTATTTAAAACAATATAACAACTAGCCCCATAATACCTAACTCAACTCTCTTGAGCTCAATGCATGTTGTACAGCAGCTTTTAAAATAAAAATGAAGAGCGGCTACCACCGTTTTTTAGAGTGGATCAAAAACCGGTAGTTCCCGATATTTGATGCATGGGATCTTTTTCCCTATGCAACGTTTGTATTGAGCAACCATATATATTTGGTTCATCAATTTCAATTACTTTCTTTTCGCTGTTGGACAATCGCTTAGCCTTTAAAATAGGATAAACTCCATGAAGATTCAATGCAATAGTTATGACATTGCTATTATGCCACCCGTTATGCCAACGTTAACCCGTTATACCCGTATAACCCGTTATGCCGTTATGCCAACGCTATTATGCCAACGTAATATTATTTTACCTGTCATCGGCATTTATTCAAAACTTCCTCTCTTTTCTTTTTTGGACAACGTAACTTCAGTTCATGAGCATTTTATAATCCGATTCTTGCACAAAACCTTGCTGAGACAAATAATCACGTAGGAGCACAAGAGAAGTAAATAAATTCTCACAGTAGAGATCAAAATTGGCATGCTCAGGGAATTCTGAAATTAAATCTGCAACCCCCCCCCCTTTCCCAAACAACAGTCACATATGCAATCCTTGAATTCTTCATCAAGGTGAAATGCTGAGCTTCTGAAACAGCTTAGGGCTTCTTCCAACAATCAGACTAAACAATAATAAACACCTAAATGCATAATGGAAAAGTAATGAAATATAAGGAATAATTAGTGTTTTAAAGAATTACATTTTTGAAATAGCTTTCTTTCAAAATTTACCTTGAGTATTTTTTGTAATTAAAAAAAAGAAGAGAAAATATTTAATAACATTATATAATTAAGTTTATATAAACTTTATTATTCATTAATTTAATTTAATTAGATTTTGAAAATAAAATAATTTTTAAAAATGACAATTATTATCTGTTTTTCAGTCTAAAAACATTAACTAACTTCTTTGATATAAATTATAGATTCTAAGCAAGAAATCAGCAACGGTTAAACAATGCAGCCTTTGGTGCCTAGCGTCCCTTTTTAGGGACGTTCTTAAATTGCTATAAAATCCTAAAAAAAATTAAAATTTACAAAATTGCAAAAAAAGGTAAACTAAAACATCGATCAAAGTAGCACATAAATCAAACACAGATAGATTTACTTGTTAATAACTTTAAAAACTTAGCTTTTTGTTCTTGAGATTGCGAACGATGTAATTTTTGATAAAGATCATAATCAAATGGCTACAGATCACACTTTACAGCGGTTATGTGCTGCAATCTGTTAATACAGAATTGAAGCAATACCAAAGTAATAATTGAACACAATTATTTGGTTGAAATGTCCATTTTTGGAAAATTCAGACACACTTTTCAGACCGTCCCTAAAAAGGGACGCTAGGCATTAATGGGTTAAGCAGCTCTACATAGGAATGATAAGGCTTTTGATAAGGTATGACACAATAAGCTATAAGTTAAACTTTTTGATATTTTTGGAGTGAGCCTTGCCTTGGATTGCAGATTTCTTAAGTCAGAATTATTAGTGTCAAATTTGACAAGAACCATTCAAGAGATTTTTGACTCAGTCAAGGAATCCCACAGGGTTCTGTTTTGATGCCATTCCTTTTTTCGCTTTTCTTTGTTGGTATTGAGAAAATGATATCGAAAAGATGTAGAGTGGGAGTTTTTGCCAATGATGTTGTTCTCTGGAAGCCAGGAACTGATACTGGGACAATAGAAGATACTAATAACCTCACACTCAATGAAGTGATTGACTTTGCAAATAAGCACACATTGACTTTTAATTCAATGAAATCTGTGACTAGTTTTTCTACTACCAATAAACATAAATATAACTATAAATCTACACATACTTTGAATAGGCAGTTTTTACATTATGAAAAAATGCCAAGTAATGGAGATTCATTACTGATCAAAAGATCTTCTGTAATAGGCATATTCTAGCCTTGGAGGTGAGATGTAGAAAGAGCCTAAGCATTTTGAAATATATTTCTGGACGAGAATGGGAGGCAAATGCTTCTACTTTGAAAATGACATATAGCTCTCTAACCAGACCGATTCTGGAATATGGGTTTCCCATTCCTAATTATGCATCAGAATCTATTCTCAATAGACTAGAAACATTTCGAACTAGTGCTGCAAAAATCATCGTAGGCTTAAGGCGTTAGCTGCCCCACCAACATTGCTCTTTAAGAGTAACCCTCAACCTCTAAGTCTGAGAAGAGATGCCTCTATTGTTAAATACTACAATAAACGTATCAGCTATGGGGACCGGAATAGAACAGCTGACAACTCTGAATTTTTGAAACAAATGGCTCTTGAAACTATCAGCCACATACCACTTGATTCTCTTTTAATGTACGCAGATGGTAGCAGGTGTGAACGTGGTTACTTTGGAAGTGGCGTCTTCATCTGAACTCCCGCCTCTGCTTTTGGCTTCAAATATTGAAACCCTGACTCCTGTTCTGTGTTCAGGTCGGATTTCATCGCAATTGGCAAAGGCCCAATTTTTTGTTGAAAATATCACAGTGCCTGACTTTACAAGTATATAGATACTTACGGGTAGCAGATCCTCAATCCAACATTTTAGTAATTGGCGGAAGATTGGTGACAGAGCGGGTATCTCCATTTTATCTTTAATCGACAGACTTTTATCACATTTTGAAGTGCATATCCAATGGATTTGTTGTGCATATCCATTTTGAAGTCCCTAAATCCAGCACAGCTCAGAATTGAGCAAGGTCACGATTTCGGAAACGAAAAAATATGACCATTCTCTTCCTCGATGCATGGATCATCGCAGAATGAAAATCGAGGGATTTTCTTTCTAATCGTGTTTTTTTTTTTTTTTCTCAGCAGGTCTCTCAAATTTTCTTCCACAGTGATTCATATACAGTGAACTCTCACTTATGCGCCGGCCCAAGAGACCGACAGAAAAAGACGCATAAGTGAGAGAGACGTATCAGTGAACAAGCCTATTTAAAGGACTAAAACCCAACATAGGCTCAAATGAGAGAATGAATAAGAATGTTTTTATAGACAAGGGACATATTACTATGGTTTGGCAATTACTGTAACGTAACTAAAATGATAAATAGAAAACAAAAATTGTAGCATACCTAATTACAAACTGTTCCCTTTAAAATGATGCATAATAGGTAATTGTCCCTCTCCGAACTCTATTTCATGCGGAAAAAACGCCTTCCGTGAGCAATAAAGGCGAAAGATTGAAGAGGAAAGTGAAGAAAAATGCCTATTTTTTAAGGAAATTTTTTTTTTTTACATTTTACGGAAAATTCGGCGCATAAGTGAAATATTTATCTTTAGAGCAACGCATAAACGAATGATACTATCATTATTTTACTATGGAGTGTGCTGGGACCATTAAAAATCGTCGTTTAAGTGAAAAAGGCGCATAAATGAGGCGGCGTATAAGTGAGAGTTCACTGTACTAAGGAAAAAATGTAATCACTCGCTTTCTAAATCATGACCTAGGCTCCATTCTGAGCTCTGCCGTATTTACAGGGTTGAGAAATTCTCAAATTTAACTCAGATGCCAAAACGTTGAAGAATTTTGTCGTATTTTAATATAAGGTAGAAGATGCTAATTGAAAACGTGCTAGCTTGGCGGATTTTCGATCAAAATGCTATACTGCACCAAACGGATTGAATTATGTTGATTCGGGTAGTCTTGTGGAATACTAACAAAAGTCTAGGGTGAGAATGGAAGGAAAAGATTAGGTAAAGGCGAACATGATTGCGAATGCATTGAGAGACATTAGGTGCTGTGTGAAGATATGAATTGGCATGTCAAATTTAAATGCTTTTTTTTTTTTTTAAATAACAATTTAAGCTCTTAACAGTAGAAAAAATCCTTGCTGTCACGTCACACGATCGTATAAGCTGGTGTATTTCCTACAAGGAAACGAGTGCTTATGCAATTCCGTGTACATTTAGCGTTTGAGTTATCCATAAACTTCCAAAACGAGCTATTTTTATTGTTGTGTTCAGTTTCAGGAGCGTGTTTTGCTCGTGAATCCGGGAAACTCCTTCCGGGATGCCGGACCGCGTGCTGACACGATGCAGCGCTCGAAATTCCCTCCATTCGCTCTTCATTCATCGTTTCCCGGATCCGGCAGCCAGCTGACCTTTCCGTCCCGTCCGGTAGGAGCGGCCAATCGCAGCCTCGTATCGACCGGCAGCCTGCGCGCGCAAACACCCACTTGGAGATTCTCCGGCTTCGCACCCCTTTCGCGAAACTCTCTCTCCTTTCGCGGCGGTAGATAAGACGTCTATTGTTCCCTCGCTCTGTGTCCGGCCGAGTCCGGCCCGAACGTAAACAAAGCGAACCGTGCGTCCGGGAATAGAAAACCGAGAAAGAGAGGGCTAGAAACTAGAGTCATACTCTCCAGACACCGGGAAGAAAAACGTGGAGGAGACATTGGTCCGCATTAATGCTTCACTTTAAGAGCGTTGCCCTCATTTCGTGCTCTCTGAACTGCACCACGCTGATGAAAATCATGGACAAGTTACTGCCACCAACGTTGAGATAAAATAACATCCTCGTTGTTGTTATTTCCTTCAGTGCGGAGGCAACGCTAGTCTATTGCACTTCGGAATCATATCCCCTTGCTCAAGAAAGGGAATAGAAATGACACTGGTGACGTTTCTTTGCCTTCTGGCTCTGGCAGCGAACGAGGTCTACTGCTTCGTCCCGAAGCAGACTAAAGACGAGAAGGCTGTTCCAGAAGCGGAGCCGCACCACAACAGGCCCACGGAGGTGAGACCTGTTGATGGCTCCTCGAACCCTTTCTCCATCTTCTCCAAGGCGCCCCGCGTCCCCGCGCCGGCCTCGCACTCGAAGCTGAGCGACGACATGTTCCGGATCGAGCCCCACCTGATGATCACGGGGCGCAGGAGGAGGCGCAAGCACGGACAGCAGACGACCAGGACGGGCCGGAGGGTGAAGCGGACGGAAGACGATCAGAACTCGAAGGCAGACGAAACCAACAACACGCTCCACAACCTCTCCGACTCCAGAAGCAGCACATCCGTCACGGCTTCGAGCTGGTTTCAGGCAAGAACATCCATCCCACCGCCTTTCTCCTGGAGTCACGACTATCCGTTCGAAAATCTTCACGGATATCCGCCGGGTTTCCAAAGAAAACTTTCCGCTTTGAAAAAGTCGCTGCTGCTGCAGACCATTCCCGAATTCGAACATTCTGATGTAGACCCCGAGACGGCGGCCTTCCTGAAACACGTGGTCCTCCGCTTGCGCTCTCTGAGCCGACATTTCGTGGTACCCCCATCGGACTGGGTGGCTTCATCGGGGTTCCGCTCCAATAACGCCTCATTTGATGCACAGAATGCTCGGTTCTACGCACCACCGAACCGGGAGAAGAGGATGGCTCTACCATCCCATCACAAGGAGTCTCTGCACCCCCACAGACTGTACGACGTTCCCCAAGTCGGTGAGTGATGTCTTTTTCCCCAATAAATTGTCGTGTTTCACTTCTTTTTACTTCCATATTCAGTTGACGCTTGATTTTGCGAATGTCTTGTTTACGAACACTCACGATTTTACGAACCTTTCGCTAATCCTAAAAAATGTCCCATTTAAACAATATAACTTTTCTTCTTTTTCACGAACTGGAACTTGCTTTGGAAACAAGCGTACTATACGTAATGAAGAGTTTTTGATGCGTTTTGACTTTACAAATCTTTTTCATGGTCCCAAGGAGTTCTTATAATTGACTGTCAACTGTTCACAGAACGGGCAGTAATGAATTCAGGAAATCCCCCCCCCCTAAATTCTCACGTAATTTTCAGACTCATAAGTCGACTACTTTTACAATCCGTTCACACGAGCATGCGCACCTATGAACATGTGGACAAAGTGACGGATTTACCATGTCACAGCTACGAGGAGTCCCGAAGAGGATAAAAAAAAAACATATAAATGATTTGCATAATTCTGTTCATCTGTAAGGGCTCTCAAAAACGCATATTGAAGGGCCCCCAAAGCTGTAAATCCGTCACTGTATGGACAACCAAAATACAGTTGGGTCTCCGTAGCCTTATAATTTTAATATGCCTTTATCTCGAAGTTTTAATTGGGTCTCAAACACTTGAGAAGGCTGTGGGAACTTCTTTTAACTCGAACGATCATTAATTCGAAGCTTTTAGTCGGCCTCTTGTCACTTCGAGTTCTCGAAACTCGACTGTATACATTTTGACCGTCCTGGAATTAATGATTATGAAATTTTTTGTGAAACATTAACAGAGACCAACTTCAAAAACTCTAGAACTAATTGACTTTTGAAATGTTCTCATTTTCAACGTCGGAAAAACAAGAATTTTAAACCGTCTGGCTCTTTAATATATCTTTCTTTATGCTCTTCCAAACAGCGTGCAGGTTGTAAGGCTGCCAGTAAAAGATGCGTTTTTCACTGCCATCACATTTTTACTGGTAAAATTAGTTATTTTTTAAATCATTTTATGGCGATTCCACGTAAAATTAATCAAAAAAGAAAAAAGTTTTTAACCTCACCATTTCTGAGTTTAACGAAATTTATTGCGAAGGTTACGTATGACAAAATAAGTAATCCAGCCATGTTTTAGATTTCTATTTTGAAAATTGTACGGAAAAAAAACTGTTTAAACTAAAAATGTGCGGAGAAAAACGATAGGTTTTTACGTGCAAATGACTGTAACTTCCCTTTTAATTATAGTAGAATAAAAACTTAAAACTCATTGTAAAGCTAAAAAAAGGAGCTTTCCATTGATATATTGCATGACTTTTACTTCCTTTTACGTAGTAAAGGAAGTATTGTGATCGCAAAAAAAATTTTCCTCAAATTTGGGTAAAAATTTTGATTTTGCTCGCCTCTGAATGAATGTTGAGTCGTTTTTTTGACCTGTCAGCACGCGCATATGTACCTGCCAACATATAACCAGCCGAAAAATCATTTTCAACCACCCCCGAGTTAATTACGACGAGTTTTCTCGTGACATCTGTGTGTACGTATGTGCGGATGTATATGCGTATGTATGTCGCATAACTCAAAAACTATGTGCCGTAGAAACTTCTAGCTTGGTATGTAGGCTCTGAGGATGGTCTAGTTGTGCACCTCCCCTTGTGGTTGCATTCGAATGTTCCCAAGGGGGTGTTTTACCCCTTTTTTGGAGTAAATCAATATTAATTTCAATGCAGACTCAAGTGATATGAATTGACACGACCACTTGGCGATATATCGCCAAGCTTTTGGTCGCCAAGTGTTTGACGCCAACTTGGCGACATATTGCCAAGTTGGCGACAAATTTAGCAAAAAAATTTTTTTTTTGAATTTGGGTTCAATTTGGTGCTATTGGCGATATTTTGCGAAAAATCCACTGAATGATGTTAAAATTGGCAATATTTAGAAAATTAACCATTGTAAAATTTTTTTGCATTGTTTTGTGGCAGATTAGGGGAGTAAATATTTGAATTGTTACCTTGATCACTCCAAGCACTCTTTTTAACGCTTAAGGCAACTACTAAGAAATTTACACGTAAAAGGAAGTAGTGTGGGGTCCATACCAGATTTTTTTATGACAGATTTAAGCTTCTAGTTGTCCTAAAATGACTAAAAAATCACTATTTTCAACAGTAAAAATGTGATGCGCAGTGAAAAACGCAACCTTTACTGGTAGCCAGACAGCCCTCACGCTGTTCGGAAGAGCATAAGGAAAGATATTTTAAAGAGCCAGATGTCTTAAAATTCCTGTTTTTCCGACATTGGGAACTCTTGGACTATTAGATTTTGATGTCTTTTTGCTTCTTTTCGTGTGATCTTGCTAAGTATGCTAATCAATGAAACTGTATTTCAAATGCTACTGCTAAAAGTAGTTTTCTTTTGACGTGAAAGACGAACGTATGCATGTATATCTGGCTTAACTCAAAAATGGTGTGCCGCAGACGCTTGACGATTGGTATGTAGAATTTTTAAGGGGTCTAGTTGTTCAATTCTTCTGTGGGCTGCATTCAAGTGTTCCAACCAACACGGGTCTTTACTTCTTTCTTTGAGATGAATCGACGTTAATTTCAATGCAGACTGAAGTAATGTCATAAATTGGCGACATACTGACAAGCTTTTAATTAGAGTTTTTGTTGGTAACATGGCGATGCATATGCATAGCCAAACAGACGACACAAATGAAACACCGACTTAGATGTCAGTTTGGGGGTGATTAGCAAGATTATCATCAAATCAAACATTTATCAATGTTTATGAATAAGTATATGACTACGTGATTAAACACTCAAAGGCTGCAGTTGATCTTAATATCCTTATATTTAGGTTAATTCTAAAGCAGCCAATAAAATCTACTTATATTAAAAACTGAGTATCTATCTTTCTTTCTTTCTATCTATCTATGTCACGCTTCTTTATCCTGAACGCCAATGAACTGAAAGTCGAACCAGGTACCGATAGATAGGTAATTTTTCAGGCTTCATTAGTTTCAATTTATATAATCATACGATTTTAATTAGCGAAGATATCAATTAATAAGTAGTCAAATTTAAAGCGATTAAGCCTAATAAATGATTAAACTTCCAAGACATTTATTTCTTACCGTTGCCATTTTGAATTAAAACGTTAATTAAATTATTGAACTATTTAAAATTCCAAGATATTTATTTCTTTCCGTTGCGATTTTAAATTAAAACGTTAATTAAGTTGAACTTTTTAAAATGAAAGAGTGTTATTTTTTTCCATTGTCATTTTGAATACGTGTTATAACAAAGTTCTAACAATTGTTTTTATTCTAATTATTAATGACATATTTTTTCTCTGGTACCATTTTGAAAATGTGTTTTTAAATAAAATTGCAATTGCTGTTTTTAGAAGGGACTTTTTTTGGCTGCGATCCAAATATTAAAAGAACTTTTTCGTTTAGAATTTTGCAATTAATTTTACAGGAAGAAAGCGGTTTGGAAATAATTGTTTTTGGAAAGGAATTTTATTTGTTATTTAGGGAGAGTGCTAAGTATGCGCTACTTGACATCGTCTTTATTTTTGAGGAAGCATGTGCAAAAAATTCGATTGATTCTTTGATGCAGGAAAGTTTTTAGTGAGCCGCTTTAGCGGGGAGTAGTGTATTAAACTTTTCCTTGGTACTTTAAAGGCGAGCCGCCTTGGCGGCGAGTAGTTTATTGAAACTTTCCTCGCTACTGTAAAGGCGAGCCGCCTTGACGGCGAGTAAACTGTTTAAACTTTCCTCATTACTTTAAAGGCGAGCCGCCTTGGTGGCGAGTAGTTTTCTCAAACTGCCTTCACTACATTACAGCCCGTGCAACGCCGGGCCACGCAGCTAGTCTACTTATATTAAAAACTGAGTATCTTTCTATCTTTCTATGTCACGCTTCTTTCTCCTGAACGCCAATGAACTGAAAGTCGAATCAGGTATCGATAGATAGGTAATTTTTCAGGCTTCATTAGTTTCAATTTATATAATTATACGATTTTAATTAGCGAAGATATCAATTAATAAGTAGTCAAATTTAAAGCGATTAAGCCTAATAAATGATTAAATATTAAATCCATTGTTGAAACGTGGTTGCTATGAAACAGTGATAACAATGGTAATGAGAATTTTGAATAAAGGCTTAACTAAATCAAACACGAAACTCATGAGCGGGCCACTTACATAGTATTTTTATCGCTAGCTACTTGTAATATTTTGAAACATTCATTTGTTGAAAAGCCATCTACTTATATTAAAAACTGAGTATCTATGTCTGCTTCTTTCCCTTGAGCGAGCAGAACTTGCTGTAACGTTCCTCACCATTTTGAAAGCGCGAAGCATCTCAATAATTCGAATGATTTTTTATATAGGAAAAAAGTAAAGGCGTGAAGCGCCTGTTAGCGAGCCGCCTTGGCGGGGAGTAGTTTCTTGAAATTTTCCTCACTACTTTCAAGGCACGAAGTGCCCGTGCAACGCCGGGCCACGTGCGCAGTATGTCTTGAAATCGAATAAACATTAAATTATATCAAATAATATAACTTCAGAATGAGGTAAAAGTTAGAGAGGGGGGACGTTATGCATCAACATGACGCAGGAAGCTAATCTAGCTGCCCTGGCAGCTAGTCTACTTATATTAAAAACTGAGTATCTTTCTATCTTTCTTTCTATGTCACGCTTCTTTCTCCTGAACGCCAATGAACTGAAAGTCGAACCAGGTACCGATAGATAGGTAATTTTTTAGGCTTTATTAGTTTCAATTTATATAATTATACGATTTTAATTAGCGAAGATATCAATTGATAAGTAGTTAAATTTAAAGCGATTAAGCCTAATAAATGATTAAATATGAAATCCATTGTTTGCAAAACGTGGTTGCTATATGAAGCAGTAATAAAAATGATA